>PVJC01021781.1:0-27940 GCA_004026665.1 Murina feae | reverse complement strand
CTAGTAAGAATATAATTATTAATTCATAAATATAAGGATGGGTAAAAGTAGGTTTATAGTTATTTGTATGGAAAGTACAAAATAAATTCTGTTTTTTGTACTCACAACTGTAAACCTACCTTGTGCATTTCTGTATTAGAGCTTATTATTTTTCTAGATAAAAATAAATATAAGTAAAAATTCTGATATTTTATTCTTGAGTCTCTAAGGACTATCGTGTACACTCACTTTTGCAGACTATTACTTTTGAGTGAACCATCTTTCTTCTTGATTGAAATTAAAGATAAGTATTCACTGAATATTTGCCTGTCAGTAAATGACAGTCACATGTAAATATTTTCTATCACAACTATAGAAACCTTTTTGAAATATGTCAGATTCCATACTCATGCCTGTCTTACTTTATGAAATTCTCTAAGTACATTAATTAAGACTTCAAACATTGGCAATGATAGAGCTTTAAAATGTATAGTTTTCAATTCTTGAAATTTTGTTTCTTTTTTTACAGAAAGAGCTATCTGGTCACAAAAATATTGTGGGTTATTTGGATTGTGCCATTAATTCAATTAGCGATAATGTATGGGAAGTACTTATCTTAATGGAATATTGTCGAGGTAAGTGTTTTTCCGCATTTGTTTTAAATTTAAAAAAGACCTTAAAATAGGTTAGTAGATGTTTTGGTATCTCCCAGGACGACAGTTGTCACTTTATTCTAGACACTTACTGCAATTGCAGTTTAAATAATCTGTCTAAGGAATGCTGTTAAAAATATTTAAAACCTAAGTCATAGTTGCTGCAGTGATGATATGAGCAGATAAATGGACAAAGAAAATGCTGTTGGATTTAAAATGGGAAATCTAAGTAGGTAAAAAGCAGTTAACACTTCATGCTTCCTATACAATTCTTTTATAATCTAGCCAAGAAGAGCAAATGTATCAATATTACATTGTGTTGTCCTAACCAGTCTGACTCAGTGGATAGAGCATTGGCTTGCGGACTCAAGGGTCCTGGGTTCGATTCCAGTCAAGAGCATGTACCTTGGTTGTGGGCACATTCCCCAGGAGGGAGTGTGCAGAAGGCGGCTGATCGATGTTTCTCTCTCATCGATGTTTCTCTCTATCTCTCTCCCTTCCTCTCTGTAAAAAATCAATAAAATATAAAAAAAAAATATTACATTGTGTTACAAGGTTTTGTTCAGCACTCTACCATGTTATCTTTCAACATATTAAATGTAATAAATTCAGAGGATATATTTTGATCTATAATTTTTATAAACTTGTATTATTGGCATTTTGGGGTTCTTTTGTAAGATATTAGAAGGTAGAAAATCATATTTTTTTGGACCTAATGTGATATTTAAAAATAATAATTACTTGTATAGTGTGCCTTAACACTTTGTAAGCGGGCATTTTCCTGCCACTGTGTGGTAGTATTTGAAACACTTTCCTTTGTGCAGGGGTACATAACAAAACTTGCACATGTACCGCGTTTCACTGCGTAGTTTATTTATGAGCAACACACATACGACAACGACGTAAAACATTTTTATTTTTTCCAGTTCCTAGGCATGTTTCCTCATGTCCATTGACAGTCTCCCTGGTGGATCCGATTTTACTCGTTTCCCGAAAAAAAAAAATGTATTAAGAATAACTTTTTAAAAAATCCATGAATTTTTTTTTACTTTAATGCATGAAGGTCAATTAATCTATTTCCTGTAGACTTAAAAAAAAAAGTCAGACTGTATCTGGCAATTTGGGCTCTAGGGAGTCCTAGTTTATATTTAGACTAGAGGCCCAGTGCACAAAATTCATGCACTAGGCAGAGTGGGGAGTCCCTCAGCCTGTCCTGCACCCTCTCGCATTCCAGGACCCCTCGCTTCTTAACGTCCGCTTTCTTGCTGCTCTTTACCACTTGGCTTGCTGCTCTTTAGTGCTGTTGCAGAGGCAGGAAAGGCTCCCGCCACCACCACTGCGCTTGCCAGTCACAAGCTTGGCTTTTGGCTGAGCAGCACTCTCCCTGTCGGATGCACGGACCACCAGGGGCACCTCCTGCATTGAGTATCGGCCCCCTGGTGGTCAGTGCGTATCATAGCTACCGGTCATTCTGATTGTTCCGCCATAATGGTCGCTTAGGCTTTTATTATATAGAATAGAGGCCCAGTGCACAAAAATTTGTGCACTCGGGTGAGGGGGATCTCTCATCCTGGCCTGTGCCCTCTAGCAATCTGGGACCGCTTGGAAGATGTTCACCTGCTGGCTTAGGCCCTCTCCCTGGGGGATCAGGCCTAAGCTGGCAGCCAGACATCCCTCTGGCAGCCCGGGGGCCCTCAGGGGATGTCCACTTGCCAGTGGGGAGCAGACCTAAGCTGCAGTTGGACATCCTTAGCACTGCTGAGGAGGCAAGAGAGGCTCCCGCCACCACTGCTGTGCTAGCAGCTGTCAGCCTGGCTTATGGCTGAGCAGCGCTCCCCCTGAGGAAGCGTACTGACCACCAGGGGGCAGCTCCTGCATTGAGTGCCTGCCCCTTGGTGGTCTGTGTGTGCCAAAGTGACTAGTCATTCCCAGTCATTCTGCTGTTAGGGTCAATTTTCATATTATCCTTTTATTATATAGGATTGTCTTAAGACAATTATGATTGTTAATTATGATGCCAGAAGCTCCTGTCATTTCCTTAAGGTTGTAGGAGAAGGATGATGTAGCGGTGATGTAGAAAATATGGTTTCATTGTCTCCTGAGGAGGCAGGACAGAGGGAAATAAAATGAATTAATATTATAATATCTATTGTGATGTATTTTTAACTTATTTTCATTTATAATATAAGAAGTTAAATATTTTTCTGATTGTTACCTCATGTTTTCTACTGTAAAGCATTTTGATCTCTTTAAAGAGAAGATATTGATTTTCTCTCACTTTCCTGAATCTAGCATTTACAGTTCTAATTCTTAGCTAGATTATAGTTGACCAGTAGCCCTAACTTTTTAAAGGTAATTGAATTGGGCGTAATTATAACCCTAGATGAATTTAAATAATTTCACCAGAAGACATTTTAAAAGGGGGACCAAATGAACTTCCAATACTTAGGGGACAAATTGTTTTGAGGAAGGCATTCTTTTGCTTTTTAAAAATTAACAGTTTAAAAAATCTGGTTTGACTCAACAAGCTTTTCTTTTTTTACATGACATTTTTATTTTGATCAAAGTTTGATCATGTATATATTTTAAAAAGTCAAATAGATCTGTTAAGCTATGGCTAAATCAATATCTTCCTGCCCCATTCCTCTCTTCCAAGACATGCTCTTGAAAATACTCGAGATGTTTCTTCTCATGTTTATTTCTGTATTTCTGTAATGCATTTTGTAGAAAAGAATTGGTAGCTTTAGTGAGATTCTTAGAGTAGGAAAGAGAAGGAAGCACCTTAGAAAATCGGAGTATGAAGTATGTGATTCTGGGCTCTGGAAAGTTTGTTAGTGCTGGTTTTCTGCTTTTATTGTTTTAGATAGTATCTTCTAGAAAAGATGAGGATTTTACTTGTCAGTGTAGTATAGTCTCAACTTTTGGATTGAATTAATAATTAGTGTTTACATTTTTTTGTCTGCCATTAAATTGTGACATGTAATAGCCTGAAATTGCATTTACTTTCTTATACTTATTATTTTTCTTGGAGTCAATAATTATGACAATTTTCATTTGCTGTGTTTTCTTTATACATATTAGTATGTTAGCTCCACATTTCCCAATGAAAATGTAAATCTTTACACAATACACGTAAATATTTTAATATTTGTGTCAATTCCATTTTCTTTACCCTTAGAAACATCTTTTTGGGCCCTAACGGATAAAGCGTCGGCCTGCGAACTCAAGGGTCCCAGGTTCTAGTCCAGTTAAGGGCATGTACCTTGGTTGAGGGCACATCCCCAGTAGGGGGTGTGCAGGAGGCAACTGATGGATGTTTTTGTCTTATTGATGTTTCTAACTCTCTATCCCTCTCTCTTCCTTTCTGTAAAAAATGAATAAAATATATTTAAAAAAAACACACTCCTTTAAAAAAAAAAAGAATCATCCTTTTGGGAGACTTAGTTCTGTTTAATTTTGAACAACATTTAGCTGTCATTCTTTGAACTCCCTTTATCTTCCTCCTGTTTTAGACTCTCTGCTACTCATGCCTCCCACTTATTTTTATTGTTAAAAAATATTTTTTTTATTGATTTCAGAGAGGAATGGAGAGGGGGAGAGAGAGATAGAAATATCAGTGATGAGAGAGAATCATTGATTGTCTGCCTCCTGCATACCCCCTACTGGGGATTAAGCCTGCAACCCAGGCATATGCCCTTGACTGGAATTGAGCCTGTGATTCTTCATTCCTCAGGCCGACGCTCTATCCACTGAACCATGCTAGGACCCCACTTATTTTTATTACTTCCTTTGATACAGTAGATTTTCATTAGTTTTCTGATAATGGAATTATGGAAGAAAACATTTTTTTAAAATTGATAGAGCGAGAGTGAGCGAGCGAGAGAGAGAGAGAGAGAGAGAAAATGAATATCCATATATTGTTCCACTTATTCATTCATTCATTCATTGGTTGACTCTTGTATGGGCCCTGACCAGGGATTGAACACTCAACCTTGGCAAATCAGGTCAGTGCTCCAACCAACTGAGCTACCTGACCAGGACTGGAAGAAAACATTTTGAAATCTTGCATATGTAAAAATATTTTTATTCTACATCCATATTTGTTAATTTGGCTGGATAAAGAATTGTAGTTTAGTTATAATTTGGTCTATAATTTTAAAGGTATTACTTTTTTCCTACTGTTATATTGAGTTGGATGCGTTATGCTTTCTCAATTTTTTAATATGACCTATTTTTTTCCTTGGACACTTTTTAAATCTTTATCCTCAACATTCTAAAATTTCAAGATATATGTACCTTGGTTATGGGTCATTTTGGTGATACTTTCTTTGCTGGGCACTCAGTTGTTTTTTCTTTCATTTTCTCTGTTCTCTCATTTTGTACTTTTAATTTTTAGGGTATTAGTCTTCTTAGATTAGTTACTGGAGAGCTGGTTAAGTTGAAGGGAGCTTGGCTCTCCCCTCCTTGGCTCTTGTCATACTTGTGGTAAAGCAGATGAATGACAGCAGTGTTGAAGTAAAACAAGCCAATTTATTAAGAATACTAGGGGCCCGGTGCACAAAAAATTGTGCACTCGGGGGGGGGTGGGCATCCCTCAGCCCGGCCTGTGCCCTCTTGCAGTCTGGGACACCTGGCGGGGGAGGATGTCCACATGCTGGCATGCCTGGCCAGCCTGGGTGAGGGGCTGAGGGCCATTTTCAGGCTGCCCACAGCCCCTTCACGGTTTGTGCACTGGGGGGTGGGAGGGCTGGTGAGTGCAGGCTGGACGTTTTCCACCAGAGGGCCCACGATTGCACATGCCTGGTGGGCCCCCACCGCTGAGGGAACACACCTGGCGCAGAGCTGGGTGGCAAGCCAGGGGCGGACGCTGGTGCAGGATCCCTCGGTGGGGCCCTGCTGTTGAGCGAGCACACACCCGGGGTGGAGCTGGGCAGCGGACTGGCTTCGGATGCTCTGCACTGTGCAGCAGACGCTCCCACAGGCCCTGTGGAGGCCCCTGGGGGGCGGACAAAGGCAGTGGACCCTAGACGGGTGCTCCCACATGCCCCCGAGGAGACCCCCAGGGGGTAAAGCCAGGCAACAGACCCAGGATGGGCACTCCTGGACGCCCCGAGGAGGCCCAAGGCCGGACCCCCCCCCCCCCACTGAGCTGACACACCCGACACAGCTGTGTCGGCCGTGGAGGCTCCCAGTGCAGAGCTGCCCTGCCAGCCTCCATTTTGACTTGGTTAATTTGCATACAGCTGCTCTGATTGGCTGGTGGGCATGGCTTAGGCGTCCCAAAGCAACAGTAAATTTCAATATTACGCTTTTATCAGTTTAGATAATTGAAACACTGTTGCTTTAAGCTGAGGCCTAGGCAGATAATGAAACCTCCTGTTTGTTTCAGCTCCGTGGCTTCTATAATTGAAACATTGTTACCGTGACCAGAGGCTCAACCAGCCTAGGCAGGCATTGCAACGGAAGCCTCTGGTTTGTTCTAGCCCCGTAGGTGCTGGCCTCCATCTTGGCTGGGTTAATTTGCATACAGCTGCTCTGATTGGCTGGTGAGCGTGGCTGTGAGCAGAGGCTCAGCCAGCCTAGGCAGGCATTGCAACGGAAGCCTCTGATTTGTTCTAGCTCCATGGCTGCCGGCCTCCATCTTGGCTGGGTTAATTTGCATACAGCCGCTCTGATTGGCTGGGAGGCTTGGCTTGGCTGGTGGGCGTGGTTTACGTGTCTCGTGCAATGGTCAATTTGCATATTGCCCTTTTATTATCCTATATAATAAAAGGGCAATATGCAAATTGACCCTAATAGCAGAACCACTGGGAATGACTGGTCACTATGACACACAATGACCACCAGGAGGCAGATGCTCAATGCAGGGAGTCAGTGTGCTCCCACGGGGAGCTCTGCTCAGCCACAAGCCAGGCTGGCGGCTTCCAGTACAGCGGTGCTGGCGGGAGCCTCTCCCACCTCCTCAGCAGCACTAAGGATGTCTGACTGCAGCTTAGGCCTGCTTCCTGCTGGGAAGTGCACATCCCCCAAGGGCTCCTGGGCTGCCAGAGGGATATCTGACTGCCAGCTTAGGCCCAATCCTCGCCAGCAGGTGGACATCCCCTGAGGGGTCCCAGACTGTGAGAGGGCACAAGCCAGGCTGAGGACCGCCCCATCCCCTCCCACTTCCCCCGAATGCACAAACTTTTGTGCACCGGGCCTCAAGTATTAGATATTTGGCATAACTCGCAAGTGGGCAACTCAGCCAGACTGAGTGCACTGCCTTGTGAGCGGGGTTGAAGGGTTTTATACTTTCCCCGCCTATAGGCTTCAAAGTTCCCCTGCAGCATAGACTAGATTTCAGAGTCCCCCTTCCACATTGTTGCAACTTTTCCCAGAATTTGTGAGAACATCTGGTGATTTTTATCTTGGCAAGTTCCAAGATTACTGACTTCCTTGTTCACTGGGTGAGATAAACTTCCCTTTTTCTTTTCCCTGTTTCCTCCCCCTGTTCCATCACAACTATCTTTCCTGCCTAACATCCCCCGAGAGTGATACCATCCAAATGCTTTTGTGGTTTTTCTATTTGTGCCCCAGACTTTATCTGTCCTTGGGTTTAGCTGTCACAAATGGCATTAATTGGTTCTTTGTATAAACCATTTGTTTCAAGTGTCCTTGGTTGGGGAGGATAAGGTATTGAGATTCCTAAGCTGGTTGGAAGCTGCCCAAATTGTTTGGCCTTGTTTAATTTTTTTATCTCAGTTTCCCCATTCCACTTGTCCAAGAATTTTCCTAGCTTCTTACTATCCTGCCACAGATTGATCAGTTCTCTGATTTTCTTTCTTTGATTTTTCTTCTCTTTCTTTTTATTCTGCTTGTGTTGGGAGCATTCTTTCAATTTATCTTTGAGCTCCTCTATAGAATTTTGTATTTCTGCCATGTTATTTTTAATTTCTAAGAACTCTTTTTTTGTTCTCTCAATATTGTTGTTCTTTGTTAAAATATACCTTGCTTTTGTTTTAGGTGCAGATATTTTGTTTTTTATAGACATTACAGCTTAAAAAAATTTTTTTTTGTTCCTGGCATTTTTTTTCTGATTTTTTTTTGTGTATTTATTATTTTGCTCTCTCCATTATGTTACAGGTTTTCTTTAAATATTTTACCTGAAAAGTTAGAGGATCTGAACAGTCTATGCTCAGTTCCTTTCTCAGATGAATAAATGAGAACTTACCAGTGGATTGGAGGGGTAGAGAATGTGTGAACAAAAATGCTCTCCCCTTACTTCCTCCATAAAAGCTAATTGTTTTACATAAAATTGTTTAAGAATGAAGATACTTTAGTGAGGGAGTCAGTGTTATATATATAGTTCAGGTACATTGTGTATTATTCAGGTACATTTTGCATTATGTAGAGAGAAAACTATATAGAAAGTAGAAGAATATGTTAAATAGCTTATATACCCCACCATGGTTTCAAATATCAAATCTTTACAATCATCTTTTGTCCAGTATTAGATCTCTGCAGGTTCATGATGTGACACTGCTTAATTTGCTAATGTGCTTAAGAGAGGTTTTATATGCTTTAGTTACCAAACTTTCAGAAATCAGAGTTGGTATTTTGAATATATTTTTATTATTTTATGAAAAGAGATTTTTTTTGGGGGGGATGTTTTACAGAAATTCCTATGGATAATAATCTGTTAGCTTTTGCTTAATAACAAAACATTACAAAAGTCAATAGCATAAAACAACATTTATTTATCAGTTATATTTATTTATTTATCAATTTTATATTTTAAAATATATTTTATTGATTTTTTACAGGGAGGAAGGGAGAGGGATAGAGAATTAGAAACATCAATGAGAGAGAGACATTGATCAGCTGCCTCCTGCACACTCCCTACTGGGGATGTGCCCGCAGCCAAGGTACATGCCCTTCACTAGAATGGAACCTGGGACCCTTGAGTCCACAGGCCGACTCTCTATCCACTGAGACAAACCAGTTAGGGCAACAGTTATTATTGCTTGTGTATCAATGGGCCAGCTGCTCTAGATTGAGCTTGGTGGGGTGACACTACTCATTTTGACTGGACTTGCTCATATGCCAGTAGGTTTGCTGGGACTGGTTTTACATATTTCTCATCTTCTTCCTGGCATCAATAAGCTGTCTTGGGGATATTTTTCCATGGAGATGGCAGAAACATAAGAGGGCAGGTAGAGGATGTGAGGGCTCCTAAGGCTGAGCTTGGGACTGGCACACTGCCACTTCCGCCTTATTCTGTTGTATAATCAGATAGGAATAGTTGGCTGCCTACTTTGAGAGGTTAGGGAAATGTTGACTTTTTTAGTTTAGTGCTGATACCTGTTTGGAAAATATGGAAAGATTTGAGAACTCTATGCATCTTTTTTTAAAAGACCTTCAGTATATATATTTAAACCTTTTCATTAGAATAACCTTACTTTAATGTAGTTTTCAGAAGAGTTTGATTTTGAATAATAAAATATTTCTGTGTGTCTACATTGCAGCTCAGATACAGCTTTTAGCTTTTTTTTGGGGGGGGGCGTGAATTTTGTCATTCAAGATTATTAGCTCAAATATCTCTCAGTGGAAGAAAGGATTAACACTTGTTTAAAATTCATTCTACTCATTACAACATTGAACCTTTAGAAGAGGTGAAATGAGTTTAAGATTTTGATTTCTTTAGCTATGAAATGATATTTTAAGAATATTAATGAATACCTAGAAAACATTTTTTTAACCTGTTTAATTTTGGTCAAAATGAGTTAGGGTGTCTGACTAGAGGATGAAGGAAATTGTTCCCTGGTCAGGCACCTCACTCTTATTAAATACCATGAACAAATTACAGCAAAATGGGCTTGTGTTTTCAGAAAGTTGGAGGTTGATAGGTAAATGTTCCTGTTCTTTTTGCTTTAAAATTCTAAGGAAAGAAACAATCATTTCAGAAAATACAAGAAAATGTTGTTGAGACAGTAATAATAAAAGGAACAGCTATATATGCACCTTCTCAAAGATTTCAAAGCATTCATTTATTCAAGCTTGTTAAAAGAAAGTTTCAAGTTAACATAAGCTTGCCTTTTTAAAATCCCCAAACATGATTTTTAACAGACTGGCTTCTGAATGAATCACATATTTACTTTTGCTCTTAAAATATAATGATAGTTAATTTCTTAATAATTAAGAATTGTCACTATTAGACTGCAATTATTGTGGTATATTATGTATAATAATTCTCTCAGGACTCATGTGTGGCTATTTAATTTTAGTAAGTTACTCTGCCCATTATCCCTTACCTAGTTTAGAGTATTAGCCTCTTACCCATTTCTACTTTTCTGATTCCCCTATCCCTCAATCAAGGAAATCTTTTAAAAAGTCAGTAAGGAAGTTTCTTTGGTTCTTAAATTAAGTAAGTATTTCTGATTGCTCTCTGCCTTATCTGTCTCTTCTCCGCTTCCTAGACCATGTCCACATTGGCTTCTTTAAGCTACTTAAAGTCATTAAACTCTTTCCCAAACTGGAGGCCTTTGTAATTGCCACTCGCTATCCCTAATCTGCTCTTGTTTTAGATCTCTTCCTGGTTAATTCCTACCTACCCTTCGTTCTAAACATAAAAATCACTTCCTTAGATTGGCCTTATTTGGCGCTATTTCTTCCTCATCCCCATTCACCAATTTAAACATAGACTTCTCTCTTATTCTTACTAGAAGCACATTGCACGAATTGATGCACCACTGGGGGTCTCTCAGCCTGGCCTGTGGGATTGTGCCAAGACCAGCTCTCCGACATCCCCTGAGGGGTCCCAGATAGCAAGAGGGTGCACGAATGGGTCTGGGGAGGGACACAGGAAGTTGGCCAGCCAGGGAGGGATCGTGGGAGGGCTCCAGGGCATATCTGACCTGTCTCTCTCTGTCCTGATTGGCCAGACCCCAGCAGCAAGCTAACCTACCATTTGAAGTGTCTGCCTCCTGGTGGTCAGTGCACATGATAGTGACTGGTTGACTTGTTGACTCTCTGCCCCCTGGTGGTCAGTGCATGTCATAGTGAGTGGTTGAGGGCCTTAGCGTATCATTAGCATATTATGCTTTGATTTGCTGAACTAACGGCTGGATGATCGGACACTTAGCATATTAGGCTTTTATTATATAGGATTGTACATAATTATGTGTTTATTTGTGTGACTTTTTAATGTTTACCTGTGCCTTTACACTATAAATTCTATAATAGCAACTTTATTTTTGTTTACCATTTTTTACCCAGTAATTAGCAGAGTGTGAAATAAACTTTTTTAAAATCTATGATGCTGTCAATTATAATGTACACCCTGATTTCAGATATGTTAAATGTTAAAACATGGCAATTGCATTAGCAGGACTTCATCTATGTAAGATGTTTTCATGATAGAGATGTAAAATATGATAAAATGTATTTCATTGAATCAGTACTTAATGGTGTAATAAGTATCCTTACAGGAGAATTATGAGAAAGACAATTCCCTAGTACCTGAGACCATATATGTATTTCTTAATTTATTTGTGATAGACTGCATGTATACAAATATGTCCTCTCAAAATTACTTTTTTGGTTAGCTGGGCAGGTAGTGAATCAGATGAATAAGAAGCTGCAGACAGGTTTTACGGAACCAGAAGTGTTACAGATATTCTGTGATACCTGTGAAGCTGTTGCGAGGTTGCATCAGTGTAAGACTCCAATAATTCACCGGGATCTGAAGGTACAAAATTTAGAATCTTCATGTATTGATGCATTTTTAACTTTCAAGTTAAAATGTTCTTGGACTATGTTCATCTAAACCAATTTTTCTTACAAGCCCTGAGCTTGGCCTTTATCTTCTGCTGCATTTCCTGAGGTCATCTAAAGACTGGCTGTAGATTGGGTGGTGATTATCTTTAAAATTATACTGTATTTTAACCTTCTTGTGCACTCATACCTGTTGTATCTGATACCCTTATTACATTGGAAAAAGTCCCCAAAGTGGATGGAACATTTCTAGTATCATATTACTAGAGATGCCAGTGCACATACCTTGTAAAACTATAGGTGTCTTCTTTGATACCTACAAACATCAAGATTCCAAAAATTCTTCTTCCTGAAATTCTTTATGCACAGATATCCCATGGCTAATCTTTCACTCTTCAAGTTTGGTCAGGTTCACCTTCTCATTGAAGTTCCGTCTTATACTGCCTTAGTTACAATTACAGCATAACATTCCCGCTTTCTACCTGCTCTCCTTTTTATTATCACTTCTCACCTTCTAAGATACTATATAATTTGCTTACATATTATGCTATTGTTTAATTTCTGTCTTCTCCCACTAAAATATAAGCTCCATGTGGACAAGGATTTTTTCTCTTTTGTATTAATGCATCTAAGCTTTTAGAACAGTGCCTGGTATATAGTGTGCTCTCAGTAATTAATGTTTAATGAATGAATGAGTGAATCTCAATTCTGACTGATTATACAAAACTTATGTAAGGTGATAAGATACTCTTAAGATGCAAGAGAATAGCAGATATTACTTAGAATATAGGTCATAACCATGAAAACATCATCCAGGTAACCCTATGGTAAAAGGATATAAGTCAAGGTTGAAATGCATGACTATGTCCCTTAATGTGGGTAACCAGTATAGTTTATTTCAGTTCTTTTGAATATACAACTTTTACATTTCCCTAATAATTTGTATGATTTTTTTAGATTATTTAAAATTACTAAAAGTTATTAACTTTTTTATGTAGAAATTTTATCTGAGTCTTACTGATTTAAAACTGGAATTGTCTTACTGCACAATTTAGTATAGACCATATTTCATATATTTAGTTCTTTTTACATGTGTAAGTTTAAGCAAACTTACGTATTTTAAGTAGATTTCTTATACAAATATCTATTGTGTGCAAATCTCTTAAAAGTAGACTAAAATGAAATCTAGAAGAAAAACTATAAGGAAATAGTATTTTAATAGGATTGAGAGAAATTGAATTGCTCTCCAAGACCATGTCATAAAAATAAAAATATATGTATTACCTTAGCTGATTTGTCTCAGTGGTTGGAGTGTCAGCCTATGGGTTCAATTCTGGTCAAGGGCACATACCTGGGTTGTGGGCTTGATCCCCGCGGGGGGTGTGCAGGAAGCAGCTGATCAATGATTGTCTCTCTGAAATCAATTATATATATATAATATATATATATATATTTAAAAAATGAAAAATATTGTGAAAAATGTAATAAAATGGCATCACTTGTTGAGTACTTACTTTATAGTGGTTGAGTATTCCAGCCACTGTTCTAAGTACTCTACATGTTTTAATTAGTTTACTTTTCATAATAATAGATATTATCACCCCCATATTATAGATACGGAAACTAATGCACAGAGTGGTAAAGCAAATTGTCCAAGGGTATGCATGCTAGTGAGGAGCAAGTTGGGCTATGAATCCATACTCTCCTGTTCTAGAAACTGCACGTAATTTGTTTACTTAAATTACTACAACTCTAATCTCCAAGATAAGGCATGAAGTCGTCTTGTTTTTTCAGTGTAGTATTTTTCTTTAAATCCTCACCTGAGAATATTCTTTCCATTGATATTTTAGACAAAGTGGAAGGAGGGGGCGGGGGGAGAGAGAGAAACATGGATGTGAGAGAAACACATCAATTGGTTGCTTCCTGCACGCCCTGACCAGGGGTGGAAAACAAACCTGCAACCGAGGTACGTGCTCTTGACTGGGACTCAAACCCGAGATCCTTCAGTATGTGGGCTGACACGCTCTAGCTACTTAGCAAAACTGGCCAGGAGTCAGTGTAGTATTTTGTATAAAAATAGTATTAAAAGTCAGAGTTAGCATTTTAATTTTTTTTGTTATTGCTTGTCTATAGATAAGGTAAAGTGTCAGAAAAGGAGAGAAATGGAGGTATAGTATAGACTCTGACTGCTACAAATTCCTCTCTCACTGAAGCACTTTTAGAGAGGATTTATTTGGGGTTTCTTGTCCCCTGCAAAAATCATCCTGAGATGGGAGAAGCACTTCTCTGTTTTTAGTAAGAGAAGCGGTAGACATAGTAGAGTATATTTTTTGTCTGATTCATTTGTCCTTCCTCATAATTTGAGGTATTATATATATAGTATATGTGTATATATGATATGTGTATGTATGTGTATATGTGTATGTAAATATCACAAACCCTTCAATGTTTATTGTGTAAAGTTATGGTTGTAAAAAGATAATCTTCATTTTGAAAGTAGTACTAGTTATTGATTTTTTTCTTCTTAAGGTAGAAAATATTTTGTTGAATGATGGTGGAAACTATGTACTTTGTGACTTTGGCAGTGCCACTAATAAATTTCTTAATCCTCAAAAAGATGGAGTGAATATAGTAGAAGAAGAAATTAAAAAGTAAGTGTTTATTGTATTTGTCTTGAGGGAATTTTAGTTAACTTGGGTCTGTGATCAGTTCTGCTAATACATATTTTAGATATTCCATTCATAGATTTCTTCAAAATACTTTTATACCATAGATATTGATTAATTATGTCTGATCTAGCTCAATAGGAAATACATTTTACCATGGATACAATTTTTTCATCTATGTTTTAAACACATCAAGAAAGTTGTTAAGCTGTAGTAATGAATGGAACCATTAAAGGCAGTTTTCACTGATTGTTGAATTTAGTTAAGCATGTTTATTTTTAGTAGTACTGTTTTTGTTAGGAAAAATTAAATTATTTGAAAGCATTTAAACTTTTACTTCATATTTAATATTAACAAGTTGACTTCTGTATGCATTGAAAACTATGTTGAAAATGTGTTACTTAGTAATAGTGTACTGGAAAGCTCTCTGGTAGAAAAATAAGTCATATCTGCTTTATGTTTCCTTATTCTTGTACTTTCCATGGTTGTTAGTTTACTTGTTAAGACTTTTCTGTTTTAGAAAATGGAACTGTTTGTAAATCTTAGATTACCTTAATGAAATGATACAGACTGCATAAAGATCTGTAAGAATAGGAGTTTATAAGTAGTTGCCTTTTCTAAGTTGCTCTCTTCTTCACAAATTCTCAGTTGTTTTAAACTATCTAGGAGCTGTTATTTGAACTGTAACTTATATTTTGAAATAGCTCAAGTAGAGCTGATAATACCCTGGCTTAGTTGTATAGCACTATGGATTTCTAGATTACGTATTTCTATCCAGAGAATTTAGCTTATGGTGATTATGTTAGATTCCATAAAAACAAACTCTTACTAAACATATAAATGTCCTGAAGAATTCAAGAATTATTGAATGGACTTCTTGGGAATGCAGTTTTAAAAAATGATTGTATTGTGATATATAATGGCTGCTTTGATTCTGCTCAAGCACCTCTAACTTGCTAGGTTTTATTTTTTGTTGAGATCTGAAGTATAGTTAAGGTTTAATAGAATTTTGCATTAATGCTGAATGTAAACTTATGAAGGTGTGCTTTGTGGTTCAATTGAAGAGTTAATGGCCCAACCATTTATGTAATTTATAGGTTTTTATTTAGAGCCTGCATTGTAGTGGACACTGAAGGATAGCAGTAAGGGGGTGCTGCAGGCTAGCAGTGAACAAAAGTCCTGCCTGCATGCATTTCGTATTCTGGTTTCTTGGGTTGCTTCTCTGTATCATTCAGTATGTCCCACCAATCAGAGTCATTGAAATTAGTAAGATGGTAGAATGCTCATCTTTAAGAACACTTTATGTAAAATAAAACCTGTAAACAGTCAAAATGAATTTTAAGTTATGCAATGATACAGGAAGTTTTTCCATATTTTGGTAATTTCTGCCATGAAATCGAGCACTACTTCATTAAAATATTCTGTTCATAATGTATTGGGGTTTTTTTAATTGGTTAATAATAGTCAGTGTCATAATTCCAAATAGCTTATGATAGCAGTATTAGAATTGTACTTAATTAGTGTAGTTAAAATTATGGCATCTAGATTTTTTAAAACAACAATTATAAAAACAAACCTAAAGGAGATTTACTGCCATGTGCAAAGGAGTATGTTAGAGTCCATGAAAACAAACTCCTTAGTGAACATATAAACTAATATTTTGAAAGAAGTTTTATTTTTAAATTGATTAAAATATTTTGAAAAGGATATTTTAAGTTATATTATTTCAAATAAGAAATTAAAGGAAAACTATGTTTCCAATACATTCTTTATTTAAAATTTTTGTATTAAAGAGAATTAATTTTTTTTTATCATTAGAGATTGTACTTGTTGAATAAAAATGTGTATACGTACATTTTGTATTGTTTAACCCTTGACATACATTTAATGCCTTTTAAAAGTAGTAGTATTTTTATCTGATATTATTGAACAGAGAAATTTTTTGTAGTATTTTGTGTAGAAATAATGTAGTACCTGTCTTTTTATTTTATTTTTATATCTCTACTCTATTTTACTTTTTTACTGCCAGGTATACAACTCTGTCATACAGAGCCCCTGAAATGATCAACCTTTATGGAGGGAAACCCATCACCACCAAGGCTGATATCTGGGTAAGGCCAAGAAATGTTGACGTTTTCTCTAACCAAATTTTAAAATTAGAGTTCAATTGATTATTTGCCCCCTATTTCCCAAAAGGTATTTCCTAATAAGCAGAAAAGTGTTGTATAGTAGAGATTCTTATTCAGGAGATGAAAATAGAACATTTTATCTTCCTAATCCTGAGAAGCAAAGTTTAGGTATAAAAAAGCAATTAATGGGCTTCCATATAATGTAACTTTTTACCATGATATTTTTGATTGTTTAGATTATATATGAGTGTTAACATTTTTTTGATTGAGTGGAATTTTGGTTGATCGCTTTATGGAAAAGCTGGACATTACTCTTGAGTAATTACACTGATAACTTCCTAGAATATTTTAGGAAATTAACATGCATAAAACTTTTTTTCTAATTATAAACATGTCATTGACTAAAATATATATCAAGTTTATTTAGCATATGATATATATCTGGATTGAATTATTAAGATAGATTGTGTTTCTATAAAGTTGAACTTTATGTTAGGACTAGAGGCCTGATGCATGAATTTGTGCACTGGTGGGCTCACCTGGCCTTGCCTATGGGGATTGAGCTGAAGCCAGCTGTCCGACATCCCCTGAGAGGTCCCGTATTGCAAGAGGGTGCAGGCCAGGCCTCTAGTATGTATATAAGATCATTGGTTAATCTCTTCCCACCCTCCCCTTTCTCCCTTCCTTCTGAGATTTCATCAGTCTATTCCATATTTCCATGCCTGTGCATTGAGTATCTTTCCCCTGGTGGTCAGTGCACATCATAGCAAACGGTCAGACACTTAGCATATTAGTCTTTTATATATATTTACTAGAGGCCCGTTGCACAAAAATTTGTGCACTCGGGGGATGGGGCGTCCCTCCACCTGGCCTGTGCCCTCTCGCAGTCTGGGACCCGTTGGGGGATGTCCACCTGCTGGCGTGTCTGGCCAGCCTGGGTGAGGGGTTGAGGGCCGTTTGCAGGCCGCCCACAATCCCTTCAGGGTTGGAGTTCCTACTGGGGTACCTGGCCAGCCTGGAGGAGGGCTGAGGGCCGTTTCAGGCTGCCCACAGTCCCTTCAGGGTTTGGGTCCCTACTGGGGTACCTGGCCAGCCTGGGTGAGGGGATGACTGCACACAGCTCCCATTGACCCAAGGTCCCAGCAAGGCTGGGAGTCAAGTTTCTGGGGTTTATTTATCCTCTATAATTGAAATTTTGTTGCCTTGAGCGGAGACTTAGGTGGACAACGAAGCCTCCTGTTTGCTCTAGCTCCATGGCTGCCAGCCGGAAATCTTGGCTGGGTTAATTTGCATACATCCACTCTGATTGGCCGGTGGGCATGTCTTGGATGGTGGTTGTGACTTAGGTGTAATGAGTGAGGGTCATTTTGCATATTACTCTTTTAGATATGTCAGTACCTCTTTAGAACTTACTTCATAAGCATACTATATTTTGGTAATATTTAATAAACTAGCAGGGAGATACTTTAAATGTGAATTCATTTAACTTCAACTAGTATTTAGCTATATCTACCACTAGTGACCATGTTAGGGATGGAGGGGGAAAAAAATCCTTTGGAAATATTCTAGAGTTTACTAGAAAAGTTGTTTATTTTGTTTTTAAAACATAACATTCAGGAAGTATTTGAAAATAATGTGTGAAATAAAATGAATATCACCTTGGTTCTTACTCTTGGGGTTGGGATACCCAAATATTCCTGCAAGTAATAAAAAAAGAATAGCTTTGATATCTTTTTATCTGTCCACATAATACATACTTTTTTCACCAAATGGTGTTTCCTAAATCTTGTGGTAGTTGCATTTTTAACCATACACATAATTGAATCACACCATGAATAAGTTTGGTTTAATTTGTTACTGCTTTTAGGTCACCAGCTTGTATAACTCAAATTTAATTTGCTTTTCTCAGCATTAACATTTGACTTATTAAATGGCTTATAGTATAATGTAAAAAGCAAGTTCAATTGGATCTGAATTGTTAAAATGTAAGTATTAGAAGAGGTTACTATGGAAGCATTTACTGACCTAATTTTGTGACTGGCTGTTGAAATCTGTATTACCTCAAAACCTATTTCAACAGCATAAGAAACAATTGACATCATAGCTCAATACTGTTTTGAAATCATCAAGGATTACCCAGTATCTTAACGAAAAGAAGAGGGAATATTTTTGTTGTTTATTTTTGACCAGACTTGGTGTACATGCCAAGCAACATACTAAGTTGTCAGTGATAAGTTTAAAATTTATGCTATTTATAGATTAGTATGTGGAGTAGTAGGGTATAACTATGGGGTTATAGATTCTCAAAGATAAAAAAAAGTAGCAAGAAAAATAATCAGAAAACAGAAGCTATGTTTATATGGTTGACAGAGATAGAACTTTAATTTGCATGGTGTTTTTTTATGCTTGTATTAGCTCAGGTGAAATGTAAGTAAGCTACCACATTTTAGGTGGGAGATGCTTCAAGTACCTTTTGATGAGGAAAATGGTGATAGCTTTTAAAATCAGGTCATTTGTTCTCTCTTGTTTTTTGAACAAGTCTCATAAAATGGATAAAGAGGGAAATGCCTTTGTTGTGAAAAAACTAGGACTCCTTATTGTGTTCAAACAACATGAAGCAGAATATTTTAGTTTTATGTTTTTAAGTATACTGACATTGCTGTCTAAAACTGTTAACTGGGTTCTCCTACAACATTTACTGTAATACATGACACATTACTAAAAGTCTGATTGACGAGATACAACTGGCTAAAATGGAGCTCCCTTTTGCCTACCTAGACTCATCTGGGTAGGAGAAAGTGTAATTTAATGCAGATATTACACCATTAATAGTATTTTTTTATTATTGTTAAGGGAGCCTTAGCCTCAATTTACTGCATACATGCTGAAGATATCTTATTTATTAAACAAAGCATCATAAATTTTTAAAGCCACATTTTACTGGATTTTTCTATTCAGAATCTTTATAGTTTAAAAAAAACTTTGATTTTTTTTGAGAGAGGAGGGGGAGGGATAGAGAGAGAGAAACATTGATGAGAGAGTAATATCATCAGTTGGCTGCTTCCTGTACACCACCCAATGGGGATCGAGTCCGAAACCACCACATAGGCCCTGACCAGGAATCTAACCATGACCTCTTGGTTCCTGGGTTGATGCTCAAACACTGAGTCACACTGGCTGGGCAGAATCTCCTCAGTTTTGTTAATCATATAATAAATAACCCTGTAATGTCTTTGAATGGATATATTGAAATTTCTAGAGCCTTTAAATTTTTTCCTTGGAACACTGTTAAAATGTTGAAAGTAATGATTAGTAAATGAATATTATTTAACACAGGTGTTTCTGTATATTGTGATCTTCATAATAGTTATAAAGCTTAGAGTATTTGTTAGTTGCATTTGCTAAGTTGGTATGTGGAGAAAATTCAACAAAGCAAAACTGATTTGCTGATATTTAGATGGTAAGGACAAATTTTAGTATTGTTGATAAAATTGTCTACTAACTATTAGATAAGTTTGTACAATCTGTTTAGAGTTAGAAATACCCCTTACACAGTTAAGGCTTGTAGATTACACATCTTGTGACAACATATGATTTCTTGACCTGAAAATTACATTTCCTTACTGGTTCTCTGGTTTGAGCTGTTAGCAGCTTAGCTACAATTTTGTTTTTAGGGTATTTTATTTTTGTTGTCAACAAGTAGATTTATTGGTACTGTGATGTCTGTGAAGCAGACAGAGCCCTGCCTTTTTAAATTTTAATATAGATTATCCAGGTACAAGTATCAGTAAATTGTAGAATAAAGACCATAGAGTTATGCAGAAAAACAGAGACTAATTTTTATAGTATGAAATGATGACACATGCTTAGTGTCTAATAAATTTAACCGTGCTAGCTAACTCATTTGGAATCCCAGGATTTTAAAACATGTTTTACAGTAAATTAAAAAAAAAAAAAATGCTGCTAGAAGGAGCGTTGTGCTTACTTAGTTGGTTATATATGTACTAAATATATATTTTCCTTGTGAAAGAAATAAAAGTATAATTTTTTTCCTCAAAGGAACCAATGACTTCTACTTTTAGTTACATTATTTATGATTTAGAGTTGTATGATAGCATTAATTTAGCAGCTATCCTTAGATGTGATAGAAAAACATGGAAATGATATAGTTAAATGTCTTCTCAACAAATAAGCTCATTAATTAGTTTAAGCAAGTAATTTGTGAAAAGATTCAGTATAGAAACAGTCTTTCTTTAAAATAACAAATTTAGTTTTTGGTTTAGTGCTATTTTTATGTCTTTTGGTTAAGTTGTTTATTTGAGTTCTGATGATATTCATGCTTCTTTATTTTACAGGCACTGGGATGTTTACTGTATAAACTTTGTTTCTTCACTCTTCCTTTTGGTGAGAGTCAGGTTGCTATCTGTGATGGCAGCTTCACCATCCCAGACAATTCACGTTACTCCCATAACATCCATTGCTTAATAAGTAAGTATTTGGGAAAATTTATGATACAATTATGAGGTACTGTACATAGGGCCTGCTATTACATCCTTTAGCCTAAATGTAGAATTTTAATTTCATTTATTATAATTTTGTGACGCTATAGTAAAGAAAAACATTAAAAATGATGTTTATAGACTTTTATGGAATGAAAGCAGCCTAATTACTAGCTAGTATATATTAAGCCCCTAGATAAGCTTTTGTAGAACACAGAGATTATGTAATTAAGGAAACTGGAATTTCTGGAAAAACTTAAGCATAACATTTAATTATTTGGTCTTTGTTCTTTTGAAATCCAAATATCCAGATCTGTTGCCTTTTTGGATAAAAGTATTGCTAATCTTAGATGTAACTTACTTGGCCACCCTTGTTAACATCTCTTCTTTATGATTATAAAGTGGTTATCAGAAGCAACCTAAGTGCATCAGAAGTATAGTCCTATGGGCCTTTGAATTCAAAAGAATATTTCACTTTTTCTTCTAGCCTGCTCTGACTTCTTTTTTTCCTTTTTGATAGGTACTCTAATTTCTTACATATGTACTTGGTAAAATTTCTGAAAAAATGATGATTTGGGGAGGGAGAGCATCAGTAGGAAGCTGCAGTATTTAAACAATACCTCTCAACACTGTTTGAATTAAAGTGTGTCTAGCATTTCTACTCTGTTTTCTGCATGTTAAATATTCCTTGTCATAGCCTCTAATCACACAGAGCAATGTAATAGAAAAGAAGGTCAATCTAAACATATTGATACTTGGTATGATAAAAATGGCAATTCAACTCAGTGGGCGGGGGGAATAGATGGAAATACAGAGTTAATAGCAATTTGTAGATTAAAAAATCAGACTGAATTTCTGCCTTAAACTTTCTGCTAAAATTTCAGATAAGTTAAATGTAAAAAATGTATTTGAAGGAAACAGGTGTGAATCTACTTATAGCACTGGGGTGGGTAATCTAAAAGTTAGGCATTAAGTCTCAGGAATGAGAAAAGATGAATCCATTAATATATACAATTAAACCATTAAAAAATCTTCCCAAACTCATGAACCTCAGCATAAAATCAAGTGATCAATTGGAAAAAGTTTGTTACACATTTGACAAATGACTAGTAATTTATGAGATTCACGTAAGTGAAAAAGAGGAAGTACCCAAAAGAAAGTGTTAAAAGGATAGCTAGCCTTGCTTTGCAAACATATTTAAAGCACAGTCTTTTTATTTCTATAATGTGGATTTGCTCACACATGTTAGAAATTAGAGAATTAGACCAGTTGAACACAAAAATTACATGTGAGATGTTTTCCTAGGCAAGGGGAACCAGTATTAGGGTTGGGGAGATGGTGTTATAACTTACAGGGGAAAGGAAATAACCCTGTTTGGCTGCTGTATTTGTAGCTCTGAATGGAGAATAATAAATATGAGTGCTTTTACCTGGAGTTTTTTTTCCAGAGATTTACCTGTCAGTTTTGTGTGGCTCCCTACTAATGGTGGCCCCCTGAAGAGCAGCCCCTCTGGGCCAGGTTCCACTTTTATTGGTTCAGTATCTCCTAGCCTTTGTCTTGATGTGTTTTTATATCCTATGGCAGCCTCCAGCCAACTTAATTGACCTGCCTGGACAGTCCAAGTTACCTAACTGCTTTCCCCTGCTGGCCTGATCACCCCTAACTGCCTCTGCATCGACCCCCACCGCCATGACTTTGTCTGGAAGGAAGTCGGACATCCAGAAGATGGCCAGTTTGACCCGGTCTAATTAGCATATTACCCTTTTATTAGTATAGATTATATAGGATAGGTTTGCTTAAATGGGGGGAGGTTCAGCAGGAGGAGATGCTCTTGGCAGACAAAAATATATAACCCCTATATCTGGACTGATAGCCAGCCATATGCACTATACTGCCAAACTGGTTATTAAAAAATTGAATTACTATCTTATACCTTGCACCAAACAGCTGTTGCCCTTAAGACCCCTCCTCAGCCCCCACCTTAGGTTCTGCCTTCGCAGTTCACCCAGATTAGGTTCTGATTGGTCGATTTCTATGCCAATCAGTGTCACAAGCTCTGCCTCCTAGACAGCCATTGGCTCCTTATAGTTCACCCAGATTAGGTTCTGATGGTTGGTTTCTATGCCAGTTAGCGTCAAAAGATCTGCCTCCTAGGCAGCCATTAGCTCCTCTGGGAAATCCGGAAGGGCTCAACCTTCATGTCGGCGCCAGCCGTTCAGTCACACCCCCAGTCTGCTACTGGGTGTATCTCTGACCAATCTGAGAAGCAGCACCTCAAGTCTGTGCTGGTGGCAATTTTGAATTCTCATCCATGACCTATCCTTCTTACAGTGGGAGCTCTGTGAAGGCAAGCATTTGTCTTGTTCATTCTTAGTTTACTCATAGACTTTACCTGTGTCTATGCATCTATGCTAGCACCGCATGGTGACTGGTTGAATGATTGTTTCTGTCCTCACGGGCACTGCCTATATATATGGGGCCCGGTGCACAAAAATTTGTGCACTGGGGGGGGAGGGGCTCCCTCAGCCAGGCCTGTGCCCTCTCCCAGTCTGGGACCCCTCTGGGGATGTCCACCTGCTGGTGTGCCTGGCCAGCCTGGGTGAGGGGCCAATGTCTGTTGGCAAGCTGACCAAGCTCCCCAGTGGAGACCCTCACTCCAGGGGGTGTAGCAAGCCTGGGTGAGGGGCTGAGGGCAGTTTTCAGGCCGGCTACAGCTCCCACTGACCCTCCGGGCCACCCGCCTGGGAAGCCGATGCTGGGGTGGTGCTGGCCACCCCATGGCCTCCTGGGCGGGGGTCCGGCTGCCTCGTCCCCATGCCCCGGAAGGCTCCCGCCTGGGAAGCCCAGGCTGGGGTGGCGCTGGCCACCCCACGGCCTCCCAGGCAGGGGCTTCAGGGTCCAGCCGCCTGATCCCTGACTCCCCCTGCCCCCCAGGCTCCCGCCTGGGAAAGCACCCGCAGGCCCAAGGCGCTGGATGCCTTCCCAGGCGGGAGGCTCCCAAGATGGCGGAGGCCACAGCCCCGGAGAAGCCGCACACCGGGGCTGCGGCCTCCGCCATCTTGGCTGGGCTAATTTGCATACAGCAGCTCTGATTGGCTGGTGGGCGTGGCTTACCCCCATCCCGGAGAAACGGTTAATTTTAATATTTCACTTTTATTAAGATACACACACACACACACACATACACTATCCATAAAGCTCTGTTTAACAATTTTATTATACTTTTCTGCAGACTTCTTAAGTAGCAGAGTTAGTTATTTACAATTTTTTTCTTAGCTTCTGTTAACTTTTCCAATAGACAAGTAGTGGAGGTGGATTGGGAATGAGGAGAGAAGCATTTTCTGTTTATTGATCTAGGAGTTAAAAAGAAAGACAACATTTAGAGGAGAGTGAGAAGCAAAACTGTAACAGAATGACTGAGTAGTTGTGATGCATGAACAGAATGCTGGCTGCCTCATCTTTCTTTTAGCTTCTGTTAAGGTAGTTAGGGAGGTACATGTGAAGATTAAGAGTAAGAACCAGAAGGCCTGGGTTGTATCTTCTGTCACTTATTTAGTATGGAATGATGGGCACCTCTGTTTATCTCAGTCTCATTTCTAAAATGAGCATAGTAAAAGTACTTACTTCTTAGGTGTATTGTGAAAATTGAATTATGGAAAGTGATTCTTAGTATGTGTAAGTCCTCAGTAAGAGATGGCTGTTTTAATACTTACATCACTTCAGCTGTGTTAAATACCACTACCAAAACTAGTGAAACCTATGTAAGTCTTCTTGAGCTAACCTAATTTCTGATTTTCTGGGTAAGGATCAGGGCTTCTGCTGTCAGATACTCAATAGTGTGTCCTTTTCCTACAGAGATTCCTTTGAATGCTTAGAAACAGAAGTGGATATTGCACGTTAATGGTGGATCTATCAAAGGCCTACCATAAATTATCATATATTTCAGAATATACCTTTAATGTAACTAATTACTCTTCTTCCTCTTATTTTGCATACTAATATAATGAATTATAATGAACAGCAAGGAAAGCTTTTTTTTTTACTGCTTTTGGGTTTGCTAAAATATTGTTGCTTTCTGGTTCTGGATCTTAGCTCTTAGCAGCTTATCTATTAGGTTTAAATTTATTTTTTAAATTTAAATAATTGACATATAACGTATTAGGTCTAGATATATACATAATGATTTGGTGTGTGTTACAGGGTATCCCAAAAATATGTATACACACTTTAACAGCTGATTCTATTACATTTTGAAAATGAAATGTATAATAAACTACCTTTATAATCGTTCAAAGTGTGCATACATTTTTTGGGGACAACCTATATATTGTGAAATGATTACCACAATAATTCTAGTTAACAGCTGTCACTTCCTGTAGTTACATATTGACCCTCACTCCGGTACACATAAGCCATGCCCACCAGCCAAGCTATGCCCACCAGCCAGTCAGAGCAACTATATGCAAATTAACCCAGCCAAGATGGTGGCTGGCAGCCATGGAGCTGGAATAAGCAGGAGGCTTGCCCCAGCGATGCAGGAAGCTAAGGTTCCTGTCTGCCTAGGCTGGTTGTGGCCTCTGTCAAGGCAACAAAGTTTCAATTATAGAAGATAAATAAACCCCAGAGACCTGCTTGCAGCCTTGGGCTCAAGGAAGCTCTGGGAGCCTGGGTTGACAGGGGCAACCTGGCCTGGGCTCCGGTTAAAGCAACAAAGTTTCAACTTTAGAATTTAAATAAATTCCAGCCAGCCTCTCTGCAAACAGCCATCAACCCCTCACCCCGGCTGGCCAGGGACCCCAGTAGGGACCCCTTCCCTGAAGGGGATGTGGCCAGCCTGAAAACAGCCATTAGCCCCTCACTCAGGCTGGCGAGGCACCCCAGAGAGGGGGACACCCACCTTGGAGGGGCTGTGGCCAGCTTGCAAACAGCCATTAGCCACTCACCCAGGCTGGCCAGGTACTCCAGCAGGACCCCCCTCCCTGAAGGGGATGTGGCCAACCTGAAAACGACCCTCAGCCCCTCATCCAGGCTGGCCAGGCACCCCAGCAGGGACCCCCTCCCTGAAGGGGATGTGGCCAGCCTGATAATGCCCCTCAGCCCCTCACCCAGGCTGGCCAGACACCCCAGGGAGGACACCCACCTTGAAGCGGCTGTGGCCAGCCTGCAAACAGCCATCAGCCAGGCTAGCCAGGCACCCCAGCGGGACTCCCACCCTGATCTGGGACACCCTTCAGGACAAACCAGCCAGCCCTCACCCATGCACCAGGCCTCTGTCCTATATAATAAAAGGGTAATATGCAAATTGACCCTAACAGCAGAACCACTGGGATTGACTGGTCACTATGACACACACTGACCACCAGGGAGCAAATGCTCAATGCAGGAGCTGCCCCCTTGTGGTCATTGTGCTCCCACAGGGGGAGCTCTGCTCAGCCACAAGCCAGGCTGCCAGCTGCCAGCACCGTAGTGGTGGCGGGAGTCTCTCCTGCCTCCTCAACAAAGCTAAGGATGTCTGACTGCAGCTTAAGCCTGCTTCCCGCTGGCAAGTGGACATCCCCTGAGGGCCCCCGGGCTGCCAGAGGGATGTCTGGCTGCCAGCTTAGGCCCTATTCCCCCAGGAGCGGGCCTAAGCCAGCAGGTGGACATCTCCTGAGGGGTCCCAGACTACTAGAGGGCACAGGCAGAGCTGAGGCTCTCCCACCCCCAGTGCACAAATGTTTGTGCACTGGGCCTCTAGTATAATAATAAAAACATAATATGCTAATTAGACTAGACGTCCTTCTGGACATCCTTCCAGACAAAGCTGCAGGAGGTGGGGGCTGAGGCAGAGGCAGCAGAGGCCCCTGGCTGAGGCTGTGGCTGCAGCAGGTGGGGCCAAGTCCAAGACCCGTGCACGAATTTCGTCCATTGCGCATCTAGTTGTAAATAATGCTGCAATACATGGCGGTGCCGATATCTTTTCCAGTTAGTGTTTATGTTTCTTTCCAATACATATCCAGAAGTAGTATTGAAGGATTACACGATAGTTCTATTTTTAAGTTTTTGAGGGGCCTTTATACTGTTTTCCAATATACATTTCCTGTGCTAATTTACATTTCCATCAAAGTGCACAAGGATTCCCTTTTTTCCCACATTCTCACCAACACTTGTTATTTTTTTATCTTTTTGAGAATAAATAAATTTACTTTAATACTTTCTGTGGGAAACCAGATACTAACTGGCTTGTTATAATATACTTAAAACTTACTATGAAAATTTTAAAAATAGAGGCAGCAAAGTACTGTGATGCTTCAGTGGGTACTCACTCATGGCTAATCTTGTATCATATGCACCCTTACCTACTCTTCTATTTTTTTTAAGATATCAGAAATTTTAATGTATCTTTGAAAAGAAATCAAAGGTTAAGATAGGATTTCCTTGGAAGTTTTCAATCAGTAGCTCCGGGTTACCACCTGGGGAGATGTAAAAAGAGGGTTCTGATAATAACTTCTAGGCACAGCTACCAGGACTATCCCAGCTATACTGTGCTTACATATTTATGATGCCATTTAATGTTTTAGTTATGATTGAACACATTTATTATGGCTGTTAAAATAGGTTTCATTTCACTAGTCCACAGAATATGGTATGTAGGACACATATCCCAACATGTAAGTTTCAATAATAGTCTCCATAGGTTAACAGATAAAAACAAGTTAATGCTTTAACTACTTTTGGTTGCAAAATTAGAGTGAGTATTTCTCTTTTCAGGTAAATTACCATAACAAGTGGCAGTCTGTGGCAAAGAAAAAGTCTTTTTGGAAGGAAAAAAATTAAATTTTAAGTAGGAACATTCTTTTGATACTTGTAACCAAAGTTTTTTCCTATTAAATGTACTGAGCTGTTAGATTAAAAAGGCTGGTATACTAGTAACTTTGACGTAGGCTAGGCTTGGAACCGTGGTTTTGTGTAACTTGAATTAGAACTCCTTTATTTAATTTTGGCTTGAGCCTTTAATTAAACCATAATTTAACTTCGCCACTGCTATAGCAGCAGCAGCAGCTCCTTTTGCTGCTCTCTTTGTTGGAATATGCGTGGTGGTTGTACTTTCCAGTGCAAAATAAATACAAACATAATTAATTCAGCTGCTTCAGATAAGTGTTATTTAATCAGATATGTCTTATACATCTCTTGGAAATATTGTGATGGTTTAATCATACACTGCCTTTAATGCTGAGACTATATTGTATTCTCAGGTTGTATTAATGGGGTTTGTGTCAATA
>PVJC01021780.1:0-27926 GCA_004026665.1 Murina feae | reverse complement strand
ATGGAGCTGTCATTTTGAAACTGACAAAATATTTTCTCTTAATTTAATGTCTTTGCTATTCAAAGAATAACAGATATTGTTATTCTGAATTTCTTTATATAGCCTTAATTTATTCATAAGATGAACTAACTTTTCTTTTCCTTTGCAGGGTAAGAATAATTAGAAAAAAATTGCTTAGTGCAACTCAGATATTTTTTTTCCTTTTAGAAAAAGGATGCAGGCTCTCAGCTGAAAACTCTCAACATATGTATTTCTAGAATGTTATCATTTTTGTTTGGTTTTATTGTTAACTTTCTTTTCAGTCAATCCCCCTCCTCCATCAGGGTATTGGTTCTCAATTGCAGACATCCATTGTAATAAAGAGACCCAAATGAAAAAGAGTCTTTTTTTAAATTCTCATAAGTACCTAGCAGAATATTTCTCTTGTTCTTATTGTTTTATAAAAAGGGAAGGATTTCTTAGAAAGGACACTTCTCCATCTGAATTTTTTACTCTAACTAAAATATTCATGAAATGAATTGAGAAGGAATTTACCACTTTGTATCCAAAGAAAAATAAGATATTATATTTTATATAAACAAATGAGAGGTAGAAAAATTAAACAGTACTGATTATATCACTTTTCCGCTTAACTTTAACTTTCTTTATCAAGGCTAAACTACATAAAATTCAAGAAAAACAGAATTAGAAAGTTATACATAAAATAGCATTCAATTAGTCTGGACAATTTTTTTTTTTCTGATTTATTCCTAAAATCACTGTGTATATGCAAAATTTTAAATGCTTAAATATGAAAGTGAACAAGTTTTTAAAATACAAGCACACAATCCCTTGGAATTTACCACAACATATTGAATGGGGAACATTTTAATATCCACTGTGGATTCTTTCATAAAACTCAGTGATGTACATGCTACTACCTTTAAAAAGTTTATGATAGGAAAAAAATAGATAAATACCTTTTCATAGCTTTCATAAAAATTGCTTTATAAAATTGTGACCAGAAGATGATATAAATGCCATAAGGAAAGTGAATCAAAGATATGTTTCATAAATAGAACCAACAGCGTCATTTATGGGACACTGTAAATCATCTGAATTTTTGTTCTCAGAGACAATGATCATTTCATTTTTTTCCTCACTCAGTATTATTTAGTGAAGCAATTTTGCTGTATTTTTAAAATATGCTATCATTTATATACTTGTCATCCTCACTCAATACTTTAAAGAACAGAGTTAAAACTTCTATTTACAAAAGAAAATTTTGAACAAAAAATATTTTCGTGGATGTAACATAAAAGTCATAACACATAAATCATCAAAATTATTTCCCCAATTATTTTCTAGATTTACTATTTAACATTAAAAATGATTCTCAGTTGAAATCTTTAAAACTTATTAACATTCCACAGTTTGCAATTTACTCAAGTGATATTAAAACATATATCCATTCCTTTGTGTTACTATGATTACATAGAGTTGTTTGTCCCTACTATTAATTAATATCTAATAGGATCATAAAATTCAGACTAATCCTGGAGTGAGAAAAATCTTATGATAGCTAGACCAGCTATCTTTATTGTTGAAAGAATTGTAGGTGTCCCCTTGTTTTTTTCCCATTAACCCCCTATATCCCACACCCGTCCCTCCCAGGCCTTCAGCACACTATTGTCTATGTCCATGGGCTATGCCTATGTGCATACTAGGGACCCGGTGCACAAAAATTTGTGCTCTTGGGGGTGTGGGGGTCCCTCAGCCTAGCCTGTGCCCTCTCACAGTCTGGGACCCCTCAGGGGATATCCACCTGCTCGCGTGCCTGGCTGAGGGCCATTTTCAGGCTGCCCACAATTCCCATTGACCCAAGGTCCCAGCAAGGCTGACTGGAATCAGGTTTCTGGGCTTTATTTATCTTCTATAATTGAAATTTTGTTACCTTGAGCAGAGGTCTAGGCAGGTAAGGAAACCTCCTGTTTGTTTCAGCTCCTTGGCTTCTATAATTGAAACATTGTTACCGTGAGCAGAGGCCCAGCCAGCCTAGGCAGACAGTTGCAATGGAAGCCTCCTGTTTACTCTAGCTCCGTAGCTTCCAGCCTCCATCTTGACTGGGTTAATTTGCATACAGCCACTCTGATTGGTTGGGGGCATGGCTTGGCTGGTGGGCGTGGCTTGGTTATCTTGGAGTGATGGTAAAACTGCATATTACTCTTTTATTAGATTAGATAGTTCCTCTGTAATCTCTACTCCCCTCCCCCACCCAAGCTCCTCTGGTGTCTTTCCTCTGAGATACTTCAGTCCTTTCAATGCTTCTATGTCTCTGGATCTATTTTATGCATCAGTTTATTTTATTCATTAGATTCCACAGATGAGTTTGATCATGTGATACTTATCTTTCTCTGAGTGGCTTATTTTGTTTAGCATAACACTCTCCAGGTCTCTCCATGCTGCATCAAATGGTAACAGAGCCTTCATTTTTACAGCCGTGTAGTATTCCATACTAAACTATGTCCACATGTCTATTCAGGTAATGGATAATATATGAAAAATTTCTTGTTAGATTTTCTTTGGAGGAGAATTCAACTCGACACAATGTTCAAAAGTGCTAATAAAGCCAGAAGTATGAAGTATTCTGATTCTAAAAATCAATAGAGTTGATAGAAGCAAGCATTTTTCTCTAGGTAGGAGGCAGAGTTTGAAAATATGGATAAACTGAGCACAGTTTTACCTTTAGTTACTTATTCTCAGCACTAGAGGCCCGATGCACAAAATTCGTACAAATGACATTTCTGCCGCCTCTGCTGTGGCCCCCACCTGCTGTGGCTTTGTCTGGAAGGAAGGACATCTGGAAGTTCATCTGATCTAATTAGCATATTATACTTTTATTATTACAGATAGATGTGGGGATCTGAGTCATAAGGACAAATAGCCATTCTGAGTGTGGAAAAATATTGCAAGACACAGAGTAAATACTCAAGCCACAAATCAACCGTAATGCTGCCACTTTGGGGAAAGCCATGAAAGATCGACTGGAGACAGGTCCTATGTGAGCAGGCTCGTGAGAAGTATGTCCTGCCCTAAGTAGAAGGGATCAGGGGTTGAGTGCAGGAAATTCACATAACATCAAAATAATAAAACAGAATTCGGAGACAATGACCCAACTTAGGCCTGGTGGTTAAAGAATTAAAAAAAAAATGAGAGAAGAGAGTTGAATCAAAGATGACCAAGAAAGGCTCTCCAGTTGAATATTTAAGTACCTTGTAATACCCCTCATAGAAGAGCTTTTTGGAACAAATTTACAAAGAGATACCGATATTTCACCTCTGGCAAAGTAAAAACAATTCTTTTTTTTCAATTCACCTAACTGAGCTACCTTCAACAGACTGTGGTTTCTTTGTAAATTATATCATCAAACTGAGACCCCAGCTTTAATTAGGCAGGGACCTTTTAAAACCAGGAATAAAAGTAAAAGAAACTGAATTAAGAACTGAATGTAGAATGGAATCAGAGAGAATAGAAAAACCAAGGAAAGGAAAGATAGCTGGGCGATATATTACATAGCCCCACAAATTTTCAGTGAATTTATTCAAGCTAGTGATGTTTACATCTATTTGACTTTATTACTTTTTAAATTTCTCTTCTTCATATTTTTTTCATGAAAAAATGGTAAAAAAAAGATGGTGTAAAAAGTGTTTATGTACATTTCAAATTACAAAGAAGAACTTGGCAGTGTTTTATGGAAGATACTTAAGGAATAATTCTCTTCACAAGTTATCTTTAGCATTGATGGATAGCAAATAAAATTCATGAAAACTGCAAATTTGAATAGCAAAGTTCAAATTTTACCATATTCCTATGAATTGACTTCTTTTGTATTTTTAAAATTCAATTTTATGGCCTGTAATATTTGCTTTATTTATTCAAAATTTTGAGAGAAAAATACTAAAATTTATAATTATTCAAAGTCTTCTTATGCATATTGAAAGTGTACTTCCACAGAATTACTTTTATTGTGACTCTCTTAAATTACTTTTATTGCCTCTCTTAAAGGCTGTGATTTGTTTATTCATAATCAGCTTCAAGTTCTTTTGTTTTATTTATTCCTATCTGCCTCCTTCTCATTATTTTCTTCTCAAGCATAGAAGGGAAAAGGATGAATACTCAGAAGGAGATTGGGAACAGCACTTGTGTCTTATAACTAGATTTAGTTTATTGTTGCATCCCTTCCTATTATCACATCAATATTGCCTCCATAAGACAGCATCTGGCAGTGAGAAAACAACTCACAACTGATATTCAACTCAGCTGGGTGTGTGGGATTTGTCTTCATATTAGGTTAAAATAACTTCCTGATCAGATTTAAACTTTATAGAGAAATATGTTTACCTCTGTCCCAGATGCATATTGTATCTTTTTTTTATCTGAATGCATAGATATTTTTTCTTGATAGTTATAGAATTTAAGAGTTTAATTTAGATGGGAAATAAACATTTGATAAGATTAGACTCCTCACATGGATGGCAATCTAACAAAATATAAATTATAATTAAATAGGAAATGAAAATATTTATTCCCCTTTTATAATTAACTAGGGGCCCGGTGCACAAAAATTTATGCACTCGGGGGGGGGGGTCCCTCACCCCAGCCGTGCCCTCTCGCAGTCTGGGATCCCCCAAGGGAATAAATTCACTGAATTTAGCTTGAATAAATTCACTGAAAATTTGTGGGGCTATGTAATATATCGCCCAGCTATCTTTCCTTTCCTTGGTTTTTCTATTCTCTCTGATTCCATTCTACATTCAGTTCTTAATTCAGTTTCTTTTACTTTTATTCCTGGTTTTAAAAGGTCCCTGCCTAATCCCCCAGACTGCTGCCATGCCTGGCCAGCCTGGGTGAGGGGCTGATGGCTGTTTGCAGGCTGGCCAAGCCCCCCAGTGGGAACCCTCACCTCATGGGGCTGTGGCCAGCCTGGGTGAGGGGCTGAGGGCCATTTTCAGGATGCCCACAGTCCCTTCAGGGTTCGGGTCCCTACTGGTGTGCCTGGCCAGCCTGGGTGAGGGGCTGAAGGCTGTTTGCCAGCTGCCCACAGCTCCCATTGACCCAAGGTCCCAGCAAGGCTGACTGGAAGCAGGTTTCTATCTTCTATAATTAAAACTTTGTTGCCTTGAGCCGAGGCCTAGGCAGCCAACAAAGCCTCCTGTTTGCTTCAGCTCCGTGGCTTCTATAATTGAAACTCTGTTGCCTTGAGCAGAGGCCACAGCTGGCGTAGGCAGGCAGTTTTCTCCATCGCTGTTGCAACGGAAGCCTCCTGTTTGCTCTAGCTTGCCTCCTGTTTGCTCTAGCTCCATGGCTATGCAAATTGACCCTCACTCCCTTACACCTAAGCCACACCTACCAGCCAAGTCACGCCCTCCAACCAATCAGAGCGGCTATATGCAAATTAACCCAGCCAAGATAGAGGCCGGCAGCCACAGAGCTAGAGCAAACAGGAGGCAAGCTAGAGCAAACAGGAGGTTTCCGTTGCACCAGTGATGGAGGAAACTGCCTGCCTAGGCCAGCTGTGGCCTCCGCTCAAGGCAACAGAGTTTCAATTATAGAAGCCACGGAGCTGAAGCAAACATGAGGCTTTGTTGCCTGCCTACGCCTCGATTATAGAAGATAAATAAACCCCAGACACCTGATTCCAGCCAGCCTCGCTTGGACCTTGGGTCAATGGGAGCTGTGGGCAGCCGGCAAACAGCCCTCAGTCCCTCACCCAAGCTGGCCAGCCACGCCTGCAGGTGGACATCCCCTGAGGGGTCCCAGACTGCGAGAGGGCACAGACCAGGCTGAGGGACCCCTCCCCCCCACCCCAAGTGCACAAATTTTTGTGCACCAGGCCCTAGTATAATCATAAAATAGAAGACCAAGCTCAAATAGGTGAATGTACTTTCCTTAAGTGTATGCTATATTTGAAATATTAAAAGTGTATATCATTTAATTTTATAATAAAATGTTATTTCTAAATAGTAATTTTGTGAATGATCTCTGTAAAAGAATCAGTAAGTTCATGAATATATTTTTATTGAATTACATAATTGAATCTTAGATTTAAAATGTAAAAAAAACTTTTATTAATGTAGTTTAGTACATAGTAAGACATTTCTTAAGAAATTTATATAATACTGTACTCATTTATTTAAATACATAATTATATCATACTTAAAATTGTAATGCAATGAAGAGATGTAGAGATTCATTACATTAAAATTTAAACAACATCGTTACACATCACTGTTTATACTATACAATGAAATCTGAAATTTAATTTTTTAATCACTACTTTAGGGTTAGTAAGAGTGAGCAATGCTAAGAGAGGAGCAAAACAATGAACATAAACATAAGAGTCATATGTAGCTGTGCGCATATTGGTGTTCCATGTAATTTAAAGTTTATTTAAATCAAGAATGGCCTTCCAAATATCTTGTTTATTCAAATAGCTGTGGGTCATGAAACCTGCCATCCTTCCTCAAGACTCAGGATAAGTGCAAATGCAATATCCCAGGAAATGAATCCTTCCATTGCTTTAGGATTCCACGGAGGACTGACATCAAACACAACTGGATTCTTTCATCTTCAACTTAAGAAAGTGGTCAAATTTTCTCTGTATGTGCCCTGAGAGAAGTTGGCCTGTCTCTATGTGTCTTTATAAGCAGACTTACTCTGTACAAAATCCTACCTGCCAATTTTGCAGCTGAAGCTCTAGGGAAGAATTTGTAAGTTGCATTTAAATGAACTCTATATATTGTCATCTATTTTGAAATGTTAGAAACTGTTTCTCAAATAAATGACTGAGTTATTTTATTTTTATACAGATTTTAACCCTTAAAACTGCATATACAGCTTAATTTGGGGGGGGAGGGAGTTTTGTCTTTAATCCTATTTAGAATGGTTTAAGACTTGTCTATTAAAGTAAATTTCAAAAATAAATGTCAAGAATTTTCAACCAGTGTTAATGTATTTGCTTTTAAACTTCCTATCCAGAGCAAGTGCAATATAAATGTTTAATGATGTTTAGTTGCAAAATGTTGTATTTCCTATTATTATTATTATTATTATTATTATATAAATAAATGTAAATTTTGTTGAAATTAATTATTTAAATCACAGAGAATGTACCTAAAGCAAAGTGTCACTTAGGCAACACTTCAAGTATGCAAGCATATTCAGCATTACTCTCAGCAGAAAGTAAGTGAAGCACCTCCGCGTGTGTGCTCTGCTGAGATTAGTGCCCCTGTGCTAATATTCTGAGCACAGCTGGTAGAATTCTCTGAAAATAATGGACTTGTTCTCTATTTTGAAAATGCCAGTGACTCAAAACCTGCTTTTCACATTAATATGTCCCACTTTTAATATTACTATTAATAATTGTATATGTCTTCATAAATGCGGGCACCTTCATAAGATCAGGGAATATACTTTGCAGACACATGCCTGGGTTTTCGATTTTTTAAAAATTATGCAAACATTTGCAGTTATAACATTAAATTATTTTAATTTGTTAAGGGATTTTGTTGTTTACATAAAACCCAAATCCCCTACTTTTATACCCAAATCAAATTAGTAGTTTCCAGGGTTTTCTTTATGTATTTTTCATTTCAGATTAGAACTCTTTTCTTCACTTTACTGTTTGTATGTTCCTGCCGCTTCTGTTATACTCTGCTGGTCAAATAGCTACAACACCGCTCAGATTCAAGGGAAGGAAAAAGACCACACAACTCAATGAGAGGAGTATCAATGAGCGACTTTAAACTTAACACATTTATAATTTAAATGGAATAGAATTAACGATTTGCATGACTTCTTATGAATAACTTGCTATATTAAAGCTTTCTAAGTGTTTATATGCTAATGTTAGATAAACTTTAAATGTGCCACATTTAGAGCAATGTCTTTACAAATCCTCACTATGAAATATTTAACTATTTTGCCAGCGAAGGCAAAATATTTTGTAACAGGAATTTTTCTGGGCAATCAAATATATTGTTGTCTGGTAGCCTGTGGTAGAGAACATATTGAGGAAATAGCCATTTCGGATGCTATGTGTGGAGAAACACAAGATTGATGTGATTGATGCCTCACCTGGTTTGTTTGGAAAAGATTTTGCAATGGATATTGGCTCAAGTAACAGTTTTCCAATGGTAAGGGACTGGAGGTACTAGAATACAAGTAGAGGGATTTTTATAATGTACTTCATTCAGAATTGATTCTGAAGGACAAGCATACAATGGGACCTGGGTAAACTGAGAGCTAAAATTTGGCAAATCATAAAAATCACAATTTGCAGCAATATTAAAGGAGTTGGATTATATCTCTGAATATAGAAGCAGAGGAGTGGTTTATCAGGGTTGTCTTGAACAAACATCCCTCGTACTTCAACTTGAAGAATGGATATATCAGAGATGTGCATTGTGCTTTTAAAAAAATGAAAGAGAGAAAGATGATTAGGAGATAATTTATTGTAATTGTAGCGAGAAAGGATGATTAACTAAATTAAGAGGTTTCTTGAAGGATATAGACTTAACATCTTTGAGAGGTAGTATGACTGTTGGCTGGACAGGTTCAGAATGGTCTGGGATTTTAGGATTTATTTTTTCATTTATTCTTTTGTTTCAGATAGAATATTCCATGACATTAAATTTATTTTTCAATTTGAAGAATTAGGTGCTTGTAAAATATCTAGTAAGAAACTGTATAAAAGGTTTGGATTATAAGAAAAAACTTGGTTGGGAGATACAGCAAAGCTATCAGTAATGAGAGAATGAATGAAGACACAGAGTGAAGAAGAATTAATAAATGAAAGATGCTGAGGCCTTGAAGACTGACGTTTTAGAGACAGGCTATGCTCAAAAGGGCATTAATAAGAGTGTCCAGACAAAAAGCACAAAGCAGGTAACAAAAGAAAGCATTTTGATTTTAATTTTATGTTTGACTTGGGAAATATTTAAAAACATTTAAATATTAATGAAAAATTTAATAAGAGGAGCAAGAGGGCAGTTATATACTTGGAGGCATTGAACTCCATGGTTAAGCCTTTGGACAGTAGAAGAAACATTTTCTGTTGGATAAGTCAAATTTGAAATTGGTAGAGCAGCTGTTATCATACTAGAGGCCCAGTGTGTAATATCGTGTGAGACCCAGACCCACTACGCTGGCAGGACCCCAGACCCGCCATGTGCAAGTAGCTTGCTGCTGTGAGCCCTGCCTCGCTGCACAAGCCACAAGTGAGCCCTGCCTCACACACAGGCCGCGAGCCCCTCAGTGCCCCGTGAGCTACAAGCCCTAGCCTTGACCGAGAAATGCTCCATGCACCTCCTGGGGACAGGTTGTTTGATCATTACAGCATTATGGCCTCAGGCTTTTTATATATATAGATTGATATCTAGTAGGGGAAGTCATTTAATTTATTTTAAAAACCTTACCTATGGAAATATTCCATATGGATCTTAACATAAACAGAGAGAAATATTTTTTCTCCGTTGATTAAAAAAACAATCTCAGATCCTTATGTGATTTGACAAAATATATATTCATACACACAAATCTATAATTCTTTTTTCTTGGTTGTGTTTACATCATTAAAATATGACTATAAAAATGTTTTGAAAAATTTCCTTTATTCAATAAAGAATAGATTAGAGCTATATTTGGTTACTATATATTTCTTTATTTAAATTAACTAGAGCATAATATGATATTCTAGTCATCTATTTTCTTAATGTTGAGGCTATTCAAATCTTCACTATTATAAATAAAAATGAGCCGGTAATTATTTTATATATACCTTTGTACGTATGTCTGGGCATTGCGACAGGGTACATTTCTGATAACAGAAAGGCAAATGGCAAGTAGTGAGAAAATCATGTGCCTTTTAATAGAACTAAAAACATACCAATACTCTGTCAAGATATGTGTGTGTGTGTGTGTATAAAAAAAGTCTTATTATTGAAGATGAAGGAGCCATTCATTCTATATCTCTGTCACAGGAATAGGATAATAAGGACAAACTGACTATGTATGCTTTAGATTTAAATCAGGAAGAGAAAGAGCAAGGGAGAGAGGATGCCCAAGTCTACTGTCTTGAACTTTCCCTGATTCAAAATAAAGTACAGGAACTAGACCAGTCTGTCATGTCACAAATAATCATGAAGTTAATAAACAATGAATGATACATACACAAGAATGAAAATTCAGATGATTTGGATTTCATCACTCTTACATAAAGCTATGAAATAAATCACAACTCAATTCAGGACATCGATTTTTCTCTTCCTAGGATGGAGGCATACCTTGCGCTGCAATTTTGAACTGAATTTATTTTCTATTCACCTCACAGCTAACAGAGTTGAAAATTAGGTGAATTTCAAGTGAAGTCAGGTGAAGCCATTCCATATTCATGATTCAATGTCTACAGACAGAAATAGAATTATTTATACTAGGATTTTGAAAAGTGTAATGGAGAACTATACTAATGATTTGTGGAAAGTGATCCAGCGGTCTGGAAATGACGTGAGTAAATAATGTCTAATCAGAAGTTGATTCTCATATGAATATTTCTATAGAGAATCATATTGACTTAAATTATAACCTGTATTAAGGAAAGATTCATTAAGAAAGGTAAGAAAAATATAATTAACCCATGCCAGCCAATTTATTTTAATTACATTCATCCTTTCCAGCTTATAAATAAGTGCTCTGGAGATGCTTCTTCCAGTTTAAATGGAAAGCAGTTAAGCATGCAGTCTTATAAGGTATCCGCTGTGCATTGTAACAGTTCATTGATTTTATTTTTTTTTCTATTTTTCTTCTAATGTGCCTAAAGGATGAGACATTAAACCTAAAAAAAATCATGGGATTGCATTTATTGAGAGCTACTACCTATGTGTATATACATATACTGTGGAACATAAATAAGGAGGTAGACATTCTCCAGTGATTTAAAAAGGCAATATTAGAGTCTACATAATTTGTAAAAGTCTTATTCATACACACTTACACACAACCTATACTTTATAAATGTTTTTAAATAGTCATTACCATTTCTGTAATGTTAGTTGGTCAATACTTTATATGTACTTGATATCAAAATAAACAAATCAATTATCTAAAATTTTCTATCTCAGATTTTATAAAAAAAATAGCCTCATTTATTGTGTTCTTGATACCCTATTTGTGAGCACACACATACACACTTTCGCACGCACAATATTCTAATTATTTCCTACCTCTAAATCCTTTCCAAAATAGTTCCAATGTGTTTAAAATGTAAGTGGTCACTTACTTCCATTCAAAAATAATTTTATGGTGGACGTTGGTTATTTGTATTAATTAAAATTAGCAAAGTTTTAACTTTTCAAAATAGAAAGAAACCCCTATTAGTATATTGTGGTCTTCACATTAGAAAAAATTGCATTGAGTGTACATAGACTTAAAAAAATCATTCAATAAAATATTTTTCCAAGAATGATAACTTCAGCAAGGTATTTCCATTTGTTGCTTGCAATACCATAAATGTATTTTAAATAATATATTTTAAATAGTTAAAGAAAGTTTTCAATATATAATTGAAATTCCTGATGCTAATAACCTTTTTATAGCCTGTATTCTCATTAAGGTTTTGAGACACTATAAGGACATGATAGAAAATGCAAAAAAAATATACACATTTGTGAACCATTTCTGCAAACTCTTATAAAACTTGATGTTCTATTAAACTAGAAGATAAATGAAAATTTTACATAATATTTTATCAGAAATAGCATAATTTTCTTTATTTAATATTTTGCATGTTTACTCCAAAACTCAAAAATTGGTAGTTAGATTTATTTCTGTTGCAAGTAATTCTAGTTATAGGATTATGAATATAGTAACTGTGATACATTCATCTAGTATCACTTAATCTATGAAATGTCATTATGAAATGCAGTTAATGACCCAATAATGGGTTCTCATCAAGAAAGGATAATCTGAGAGAGTAAAAATAGCAGCACAGGATTTCAAATGACCAACAAGATTTCAAAGAAGTATATTTTTATTTAATGTACACACTTTGGGTTATTTTTATCTGTATTTTTATATCTAGAATTGAAAGTCTCTTTAATTAAAAATAATAGAAAATACTTATATTAAAGCTTATATTTTATGCATAAGCAGTATAAAAGTTTTATTTAAGGAACATTACTCATTTGCATTTCAGTGGATTTTTTTCTTTGTTTCAAAGTCTTCAGTGTGAAATAGAACTAAAGTAACCTACCTGCATATTATGCATTATATGCAGCAAGACTTCATAAAATTGCCTAGTATTAGAGCAAGAAAATGGCATGTTGGTATCTACATGGAAAATATGGGCAGTTGCTATGACAATAGAATCATTGATTTTTTAATCAACATAAGGTTAGTGTTATAGCAATGAATATGAAAGTATTTATGCTGTCATTAAAACTAAGCATATAATCAATTGTGAACAACTAACTGGGTTATATATTTTCAAAATAACTTATTGATACTATCCTATGCCTGAAGCAAAACTTATCACCTATTCCTCCATGCATATTCTGTGTGAGAGAAATTAAACGACCAACCTTAAAAGCTGCACGGAATTTGTTTCAGAGAGTTTAGTTGGCTAGATAGTCTTAAAAGTCCAAATGTTGTAAAACAAGTACATGCTATATTATAAAGTGTCATTTCCTTTCGTTTTAAATGTTTTGCAAACTCACAGAAAACAAGAGTAATTCCCAAAGGCGAAATAACACAACAAAAATAACTAAGAACTGGAAACAGATGGGGCTAGCAAAATGTGGCTACTGGCTTCACCATGGAAACCAACTGTCGATCCTAGCCACAAGATGGATTTTAACTCTATGGAAGAATTTGGTTTTGAGACACTATATGAGGTGGGGGGGCGGGTGCGGGGTGGAGGGCAACTGAAACTGAGACATAAATGGTAGGCCTTTGTAGGAAGAAAGCTCTAAATGAAAGGGAGAGCCACAAAAGAAAAAAAAATCCTTCAAAGCTAGACTTCAAGAATAAAATTTATGTTTCTCAAAACATTTAAAGTGAAAATTTTATAAAGGATAATTACCATCTTTCTTCAGAAAGTTTAAGATGAAAAGTTAAAAAAGTACCTTTCCAAATGTATGGACAAATTATGGTGCATTCACATAAGGGAGTATTATTTAGACATGGACATAAACAAAACTGCTCCACACAACAGCATGGCTGAATGTGGGGGAGATAATTGAAGGGGGGGGAAGGAGACAATCACAAAGGTTATGGTTTGCATCATCAATTTTTATAAAGTTTGAGAAATGACAGAACAAATCAAGATTATGAGCAATCAGAAGGGTTACCTTGGAGGGAGACAAAGGCTGAAAGTCTCCTCTGGTATGCTAACAATATTACATTCCTTAATTTGGATGCTGATTTCACAGGAAAGTTTATAAAAATTGTTCCATGTATACGTTTATGATCTGCACATATTTGGCATATATGTTACTATTCTCAAACACATTTGCTAAAATTAAAAAGGAAGACAATATAACTTATTGTCTAAGTGATCATATTTGGTATGGTATTACTGGGTCCATTCACTGTGGACAGATGTACTTCCATTTATGGAGCTCCACTATTCACTCTGCTCAACTTGCCGTCATGGTTGGATTCAAATTCACAAACGCACAACACAAAGCAGACATCGCTCTGCTTTAAGTAGACTTAGTCTTCTGAAAGAAGCTATAATGGAAAAAAAAATGCAGCATTCAAAGCAACAGCATAACATAATTGTTGAGACTCCCAGTTGCAAATTCCAATGCCCTAATTTAAGAGTTGACATGTGGTCAACATAAATAAGGTTATTTACCCACATTATTACTGGTGGCTTGCCATATTTTAGCCTCCTCAGAATGTCTCCACACATACACCTTATGCCACTAACTCACCTGTTCACTGTCTTTTACTTTGATCAGAATGTTTCTTCCCCTTTCCAGTTGCACTGCTCGATCAAGTCCAGTTTCCTTGAAAATAGCTTCCTCTAGTGTCCCTCTCTAAGTGGACAAATCCTTATCTAAATGCCCACGCTGAGCCGCCATAAGAGTCCTTTCCACTTCTGGATCCACACCAAATCCAGTTCCCAAGGCCCCAAGAACATTCTACTTGATTGGGGCCGCTGACGGCTGAGCTATCAGACATGCTGGGTACTGCTGGTGACGGTGAACGTCAAGTACATGTTACGATCTTTATGTACTGACTCACGCAGGCAGTTGTGAACTGATCATATCCAGAGATGTGTTTCTGAAGTTGTAGAAACAAATCATCACTGGTTTTTAGTTATTATATCACACTCGCACTCACCCTTTTGGACATGACTCTGACTCCTTTCATAGCCACTTACATGAAGAGAACAGAGCAGCATTTGCCTTCCTAGCCATGCAGGTATCCAAAAGAGATGTCATCCTAGTCCACAGCCGCATGGTGTACCAGCTGCTCACTGTTAGTCATAGACCGCACAGTCTAGTTCTAAGGCAGTATGTCTTTTAAGCTTATAGAAGAAACAATATAAACACACGCAAGAAAATGCTATAGAAAGGATCGATTTAATGGCTGTTAATCCAGGGAGTCATCAAGGAACCCTGTTTGATGTGTGATCTCTAAATCATCCAAATGCTTTTTGGGAAAATCTTATAATATGACTTCAGTTGGATTCTCCTTTTCAAAAGCTAATCTCTTAGGCTTTGTCTAACTTTGAACATAACTCAGCACCACATGTAAGAGAAAAGGCTAAGAAAATCATTACCTTGCTTTGTGACGCGAAGGCCTGTAGAAAGAGATAATTTCCGCTTCTGTGATCCTTATCCATGTGGGTGCTTCTTTTCAATTGCCCACAATTTCTTTCTGTTTCCACCCCAAGGTTCTGTTTGCTAACCTAGACTTTGTGTTACTGACAGGGATACTGAAAACACACAGCAACAGCCTTAGCACAGCTTCCATTTTGTGTATTTCCAGGAAGAATTCATGTTTTCATGGATTTCTGACCCATACACTGAAACAGTTTACCAATATTTGTTATCAAAACTACCTACTTCTTTTTTTAAATCCTCACCTGAGGATATTTTTCCAGTGATTTTTATGGAGTGGATGAAAGAGAGAAAGACAGAGAGAACTATTGATGTGAGAGAAACACACTGTTTGGTTGCCTCCTGCATGTGCCCCAACCAGAGCTTGAGCTGAGGAGAAGCCTGAAATCAAAGTACTTGTCCTTGACAGAAATCGAACCTGGGACTCTTTGGTCCACAGGTCAACATTTTATCCACTGAGTCCAACCGGCTAGGGCCCCCTGAACTTTTTAGGATGTATGTATAAAGGGAGTGTTTTCCTTTTTAGTAAACATTATATAACGAGAGGATAGTGCACAAAAATTTATGCACTTAGGGGTTTCCTCAGCCCTGCCTGTGCCCTCTAGCATTCTGGGACCTCTCGAGAGATGTCCACCTGCTGGCTTAGGCCCACTCCCTGGGGGATCAGACCTAAGCTGGCAGCCAGACATCCCTCTGGCAGCCTGGAGGCCCTCGGGGGATGTCCACTTGCCAGCGGGGAGCAGGCCTAAGCTGCAGACGGACATCCTTAGCTCTGCTGAGGAGGCAGGAGAGGCTCCTGTCACCACTGCTGTGCTGGCAGCTGGCAGCCTGGCTTGTGACTGAGCAGAGTTCCCCCTGGTGGTCAGTGTGTGTCATAGTGACCAGTCATTCCCAGTGGTTCTTCTGTTAGGGTCAATTTCCATATTACCCTTTTATTATATAAGATAGAAGCCTGGTGCATGGGTGAGGGCTGGCTGGTTTGCCCTGAAGGGTATCCCGGATCAGGGTGGGGGTCCTGGTGGGGTGCCTGGCCAGGCTGGATGAGTGGCTGATAGCTGTTTGAAAGCTGGCCACAGTCCTTTCAAGGTGGGTGTTCCCCCTGGGGCATGTGGCCAGCCTGGGTGAGGGGTTGAGGACATTTTTCAGGCTGCCCACATCACCTTCAGGGAGGGGGGTCCTGCTGGGGTGCCTGGCCAGCCTGGATGAGGGATTGATGGCTGTTTGAAGGCTGGCCACATCCCCTTCAGGGAGGGGGTCCCTTCTGGGGTACCTGGCAAGCCTGGATGAGGGGCTGATAGCTATTTGCAATGAGGCTGGCTGGAAGCTGGTATCTGGAATTTATTTAACTTCTAAAGTTGAAACTTAGTTTCTTTAACTAGAGGCCAGGTCGGGTTGCCCCTAACAACCCAGGCTCCCGGCGCTTCCTTGAGCCCAAGGCTGGAAGCAGGTCTCTGGGGTTTATTTATCTTCTGTAATTGAAACTTTGTTGCCTTGAGCGAAGGCCACAGCCAGCCTAGGCAGACAGGAAGCTTAGCTTCCTCCATTGCAGGGGAAAGGCTCCTGCTTGTTCCAGCTCCATAGCTGCCTGCCACCATCTAGGCTGGTTTAATTTGCATATAGTCACTCTGATTGGTTGGCAGGTATGGTGATTGGCTGGTGGGTGTGGCTTAGGTGTAGCAGAGTGACACCAATTTGTATATTACACTTTTATTAGATTAGATAGAGATTTAGATTTACAGAAAACAAACAGACAACTTGAAGACAGTACAAAGAGTCCCCATAAACCCCAAACCATTGCTTAACAACTATCAATGCATTATTTTCAACCAAATTTATTCCTTATTCATGTTTACTTAGTTTTCACTTATGTTTTTCAATTTCATGATGCATGCAGGATATCACACTGCACTTAACAGTCATGGCTCCTGAGCATCCTCTGGGCTGTGACAGTGAGGAAGACTTCCCTGTCTTTTGCTGAGCTTCGTCAGGTGTTTTGTAGAATGGTCCTCAGCTTGGATTTGGCTGATGTTTTCCCCATGACTAGACTGGGATTATGGGTTTTGAAGAGGAAAATGACTGAGGGAAAATCCCTTTGCTATCATATCATATATCATAACATATATCATATCATAGCATACAAATAGACATATTGTAAACTGGCTTACCTCTGATGTCTGCCCTAATAACTGAGTGTTTGTCAGCTTTATTTTTTATGGCTTGATAGCTTATTTCTTTTTCATTGCTGAACTAGAGGCCCAGTGCAGGGATTTGGGCACAAGTGGGGTCCCTCGCCCTGGCTGGAAATTGACCCGATCAGGCCAGCGGGCCAGGGGAAGGAACCATGGAAAATTTTTTTAAATTTTTTATTTTGACCCTTACCTTTCTCTCAACTTGTCTGTCATTGGTTTTCTCTTCAGTCTCATCAACTCATCTAATGAAGGTGCAGCTGAGTAAAGATTCCTGGTTTGTCCTCTTATAGGTTCCTCCCACAAGGACACGCTCCTCCTTTGCCACCACTTTCCTTAGCTTGCCCAACCACAGCCTTTGGTTACAGAAAAGATTAAAAGTAACTCCATAAGAGAAAACGCTCATGATAAACTTCATTTAGGTTCCCAGTTGTCTGTTCTTATAATAAACTATACAAAAATAAATGTTCACACTCATCAAACAGGAATTATTTATTAGTATTAGTCTTTCTCACCCTGATATGATGTTAAAAATTATTATTCAGAGATGATGTCTTTCTTTTTCATTGCTTCTTTGTTGTACAGAACTCAGCAAAATGTAGGTTCTTAAATATATGTTAAGTAAATGTACACATTTAAAAAATGTTTTGTAATCTGGCGTATTACTTTACTAGGGTTACCATGACAAAATACCACGCGCTGGGGTTGCATTAAGTTATATTACAGTAGGGCCTACCCTAACAGCCTTAGTTGAACTTAATCACATTTTTTAAAGACTTTATCCCCAAATGCAGTCACATTCAGAGGTACTGGGTGCTACAATGTCAACATATCAATTTTGAGGAGGACCCAATTCAGGCAATTACATTTCCTGGGAAATGAAATAAGCTATAGATAACAAAGAACACACTGACTCTTCTTCTTCTTTTTTTGTCTTCCTATTTTGTTTTGTTTTTTTCTTTTTATCTGATAATCTCTCTGGAGAGTGAATTCTGAGGACAAGAATAATGCCTTATTTCCTTTTCTATCTCTTCTCACCTAATAGACTGGTAATTAGTAGGGAGTGAAAAAAAAAACATTTGTTAAAATTCACTGCATTAATGTGAATTAAATGCAAGGACACAGATGAGCTAATTCACCATTAAACAATTGATGTTCACTTAGTGTATACAGATTCTTAATGCAGAATTTGAGTGAGAGACCAGCATCCTCTTTGATTGTCCTCTGGGTCTTTAAAATTTTCCATTCATTTTCTTACACAACTTAATCTAAACTACTAAAAGTGGAATAGTAAAATTAACCGTTTCTTCGGGACGCTCAACAGCCAATCAGAGCGACTGTATGCAAATTAGCCCAGCCAACATGGCGGCTGCCACTCACGGACCTGAGTAAACGTTTAGGCAGCATCTGTTGTAGCAGGAGCGAAAGGGAAACTGTTTCGGCCCTTGGCGGGCAGGCTCCGAAACATGTTTCAATAATGTAACAATCATAGAATCCTCGGGAGCTGAAGGGAACAGCAGACCTAGCCTGAGTCTAAAAGTATAACATTTGTTGCAGTATAGACTCCCCGAGGTGAGGCAGAGAGGAGGCTTTGCTACATGTCTAGGCTGGCTTAAAGGAACAGTACATCAATTATAGGAGATAAACTCCAGAAACCTGCGTCCAGCCAGCCTTGCTGGGACGTTGGGTCAATGGGAGCTGTGGGCAGCCTGAAAGCCCCTCACCCAGGCTGGTCAGGCATGCCAGCAGGCGGACAACCCCCAAGGGGTCCCAGACTGAGAGAGGGCACAGGCCGGGCTGAGGGACCTCCCGAGTGCACAGAGCGGCTGCAGGGCGGGACAGCGCAGGACCCAGGACCCGTGATGGGAAAGAGGCGGCAGGGTTGGAGGGCACTGGGAAGCGGGTAAGAGGCAGCAGGGTTGGCGGCCTGCTTGGTGGGCTTCCCAGGCCCTTTGCGGGGCATCGGGGAGCGGGTAAGAGGTGGCAGGGGGTCGGCGGCCTGCTCGGTGGGCTTCCTAGGCCCTTTGCGGGGCACCGGGAAGCGGGTAAGAGGCAGCAGGGTTGGCGGCCTGCTTGGTGGGCTTCCCAGGCCCTTTGCGGGGCATCAGGAAGCGGGAAAGCAAGGCTGCAGGGCCGGGGTCCTGCTTGGCAGCTCCCCAGACCCCTTGGTGGCACCGGGAAGTGGGAAAGAAAGGCAGCAGGAGACGGGTGAGTGGGAAAGAGTTGGCGGCCAGCTTGGCGGCTTCCCAGGTCGCTTCCGAGAATCAGGGAGCAGGAAAAGGCTGGCCTGACCATGAGGCGGGGTTTTCCCTGCTTTCTGGTGGCTGGAGGAAGATGGGCAGTAGGCAAGCTTGGGAGGCAGGCAGCACCCAGCCCTAGCCACAGCTCAAAAAAGAGAACAACATGCTGGGGAGGGCAAGAGTCTGAGAGATCAACATAGATGGGTGCCTGCTCCAAGTCTCCATGGTGTGCCTGGGGGCAGGCCCCCGGCAGGTAGACACACACAGGAGGACTGCTCCGAGCCTCAGATGCGGCTGGGGGCAGGTCCCCAGTGGTCACACACACACACACACACACAAAAGGCGCCTGGCAGACTGGGACCATCATAGGACATCCACTGAGGGGTCCCAGACTGTGAGAGGGCATACGCTGGGCTGAGGGTCTCCCTCCACCCCGAGTGCACAAATTTTTGTGCGCTGGGCCCCTAATGTGTTAATAAAATCTACAACAGTTCAAAACTCTCTGGGAACAGATATTTTTAATGCAGTTTTCCAGATTGGACTACGCTGTGAATTAATAAGGACAGGTGAAAACCACCAGAATTGCCACAGAAAGGGTAATCAAATCCACTTTATTTTATTTTTTAACTATTTTTATTGATTTCAGAGAGGAAAGGAGAGGGAGAGAGAGATAGAAACATCAATGATGAGAGAAAATCATTGATTGGCTGCCTCGTGCCTGCCCTACACTGGGAATCGAGACCACAGCACAGGCATGTGCCCTGACCTGGAATCCAACTGTGACCTCCTGGTTCATAGGTCGATGCTCAATCACTGAGCCACACTGGCCAGGCTACTTTATTTTTTAAGATTAACTTTGAAAAGTTAACCAAGTGTTAGGTATGTATGGTATGTTTGCTCAGCAATACGAAGCTTGGGATTCTTTTTAGCACAATTTGCTTACTTTATAATTATTTTAAAAATCATGAGTCTGGATATATGCTTAACTATTTACATGTGAGAGTTTTATCTATTAGCTCTCTTTTCACAGTTTCAAGATGCTTAAGTTGTAGCTACAAAAACAGGATGAAATTGAAGAAGGTTTTCTAGAACATTTACGTCTCTCAGAAGTGGAAGGTGTTTGATCATTTTTGGAATATAAAATAATAATAAATTTGATGTTATATGCTTTCATGGATGTATCTATAGCATAAACTAATGAACTCAAGTAATATGCTACTCCACATGAGTCAAGTAACAAAATGCTATCACAGCAATTAATTTTTTATCATTAAATTTAAAATTTTGCAACATATATATTTTCAAATTAAAAACTTGAAAATTGTAAACACTATATTTATATTTTCAAAGTATTTGTTTATCTATAATAATTAAAGGGTAATATGCTAATTAGACCAAACATCCTTCAGGGTGTCATTGCAGATGTCCTTCCACACAAAGCCAGTGCCAGAGTGAAGCCCGGTCCTGGGTGCCTGGTGATGGTGGCGGGTGGCAGGGGGGGGAGCATCCTGGGTCCTGGGTGCTGGAGGGAAGCCAGTGCCAGCAACTGGGGGAAGGAAGGCCTACTCTTGCATGAATTTTTGTGCTGGGCCTCTAGTGTCTTTCATAACAACTGAGAAACAACATTTACTTATGGGATGATTAGTAAATTTGTGTGTGTGTGTTTTATTTTGTTTTATATCTAATAATCTTAAACTATTTTATTGAATTGAACCACAATTAAGGTTTTTGCAATAAAATTAATCCTATATAATAAAAGCTTAATATGCAAATCAACTGAAAGGTGGAACGACCAGTAGCTATAATGTGCACTGACCACCAGGGGCAGACGCTCAATGCGGGAGCTGCCCTCGAGCCTGCAGGCCCAAGCCAGCTAAGGCTGGTGCCAGCCGCAGGGGGTGGGGGAGTGGGAGCATTTGCCCCACAGAAGGAGGCAATTGGCAGGTGGAGGGGAGCCCTCATCACCCCACTGGTCACCCTACAGATCAGCCCAATCGCCAGCCAGGTGTGGGACCCCAGCCATGCATGAATTTCATGCATTGGGCCTCTAGTATGCAAATAAGTAAAAATGATTCTATAACATAAAAAAAAAACAAATTTTCTGAATTTAAAAAGTGAATAATACATGCGGTTCTCATTTTATCAACTGACTTCAGCTAACAAGTGAAAAATACAACATTCCTCTTGGCCATTTCCTGTGGGATCTCTGTGGTGTTCTTCCAGTGATAAAGAATATATCTGACTACAGACTAACAAAGAGATATATAGGAGAAGCACAGATTAAAATGATAAACATCCCCAAGAGTGGAAGGAGCACTTTGCCAGAGGACACGAGGGATGGGTTTGGGGACCTGGAACTGGACCTGGAGCTGGGAGCTGGACCTTGAACTGGAGCTGGATTATTGATATTTTCTTGACTTTTACCTTTGGGTGATGGAAAATGCTCTGAAATTTTCATCCCAGGCATTTGGATGGGTTCATGGCTCTTCGAGATAGTGGACTCCTGGCTTTTCATTCTAGGGTCTTCAAGCTTGTTTTTTAGCACTAGGGCTGGCAACATAGATGGATAGAAAATATTCCATGTCATTAACACAATTTGTCATTTGTAGTCCTCCTAGAAATAAATGTGCACTCATAATGGCTGCAGGTCTTCTTTGTGCTTCAAAGGATAAGATTATTACTAGCCCCATCCTGTGACACATGGAAAATCTCATTCAGAGGTATTATAATAATCCTTTCATTTCCTTTATCAAAAAATTGTCCAGTGCAACTCCAGAGCACGTAGGAATGGTTAACAGAATGTGTTGGTCACTTGCTGTTTGAGGTTTGGCTGAGTGTGCCAGGGTGAAACGGCCAATTCTGGCTTGGTTTAGCCCTCCAAAGGTAAATGGGGTTCCCCGGCTTGTGCCATACACCACATTTTTGCAGCTGTCCTCACAAGGTCTTCTCGGTAATCTCAGGGCTCTGGCCAGGTAAAAATGAAAAGCCTTGAACTGGAAGCCATCGATGTAATCGTTTCAAGATTGGCCAGCCATCTCCACAGCGTCACTGAACAGATGGAAAAAGGACGTTTTGCTCTTGAGCTTCAGAAATACATGCTTTCAGGGCTATTCCATGGTTATCCTTAAAACTCATAGGAAGAGAGAGCTGAGTTTTCCTCACTTCCCATTTGGCTTTTGCATTTCCCCACACATCCTCGAACAGCTGGAGGGCCTGGCAGGGGACTCCATTATTTATCTGGAGAAGTTGAGGAAAGCTGTCTGTGGCCCGCGTTGGTCCCATGCTGCCTTGTACTTGAGTGTGTGTTTTAGAAGAGGTTTTTGGGGGGAGGGTCAAGATTGGTTGGAATTTTTACCTGCTTTACTGTTTCTGTTTAAGGGACATTTTTTTTTTCCTGAGCCTGAGTGAGTGCACTGATATTTCTCAATATAAATGATTATAAGGAGCCCAACCTACACTAGACGGGAAGACCAATATCACATAGGAACTAACAATCGTGTGTGTTATGAAAGGACAAATAAAGAATTCTCTGGAATCCTATATAATAAAGTGGTAATATGCAAATTGACTCTAACAACAGAACAACTGGGAATGACTGGTCACTATGACACACACTGACCACCAGGGGAAGACGCTCAATGCAGAAGCTGCCCCCTGGTGGTCAGTGTGCTCCCACAGGGGGAACTCTGCTTAGCCACAAGCCAGGCTGATGGCTGCCAGTACAGAGGTGGTGAATGGGAGTCTCTCCCACCTCCTCAGCAACGCTAAGGATGTCCGACTGCAGCTTAGGCCTGCTCCCCGCTTGCAAGTGGACATCCCCCGAGGGCTCATCCCGGGCAGAGGGATGTCTGATTGCCAGCTCAGGCCTGATCCCCTGGGGAGGAGGCCTAAGCCAGCAAGTGGACATCCACTGAGGGGTCCCAGACTGCAAGAGGGCACAGGCCGGACTGAGGGCCACCCCCGCCCGAGTGCACAAATTTTTGTGCACCGGGTCTCTAGTGTTATATAAAAGGATATTATGTTCAAAAGCAACAATTAGAATAAGAGGGAATAGAAAGTGTTCAGCTCAGGGAAGCTCTCCTGGTTTACCCCAGACTTCAGCTCCCAGTTCCTCAGCGGGAAAATGTCACTGGCCAGGAGCCATGTCTATCACCTCATTAGTTTGCTTCTCTCAGTTTGCCCTGCCATTCACTAACCAGAAACTGGTACTTAAAGTGCATTATTCAAGTTTCCATTATTTATTATGACAGAGCCGGTCTGGAACCACTTCCTTTAACTGTACTAGAATTAATAGTTTTATTTTAATTTAAAATACATTTTCCTAATGAAAAGGGATGCCAAGTAACTTTTCACCTGGTAGTGCTTTCAAATACTTTTTTTGTGTGATTTGCTTGTTATTTAACTTGCACCCACTCCTTCACAAGTGGTTGTAAACACTGAGATGGTCATTTTTCTGTTTTCTTAAATCTGTATTTAGAAGACAGCCATTGTTCCCACATCACTAGAACTCGTCATTCAAACTCTGCAAGGCAAGCACCATGGCCACGAACCTGCCAAAGTCTCGTTCCATTAGGCTACTTCCGTGATAATGCCGCTGTTTTGTCATTGTGTATCATGCACTGTTAGTTCCCATTTCCAAGAGGAATGGAATCATCTTTGCCTTCAAGTCCATCCGGTTCAAAAAAGCAATTTCAATTTTCCAGTTTTAAGGGTCTAATTTTATTCTTAAATATTGTGTCTATTGCTTGTCAATACAAGAAAAATATTCAGACTATGTATTTTGTCAGAAAGTGTTAAGTTCAAGAATTTAGGTTAACAGTCTTAGAAATGGCAGTGTATTGATTCACTTGGGCTTCCTTAAGTCCATAGACGGGTGGCTTAAACATAGATGTATCGCTTCACAGTTCTGGAGGTTACAAGTCAAAGATCAAGGTTCTGTCAGGTTTGGTTTCCCCTGAGACCTCTTTTTTATTGTCTCACAAGTGTCCACTCTCTTGCTACCTCTTCTCATGGTGTGAATCTGTGCATGTTTGATTTTTCTCTCTATTGATTGAGGTATTACATATGTGTCCTACTCCTCCCATTACCCTCTCACCCCCCGACTCATGCCCTCACCCCCCTGGTGTCTGTGTCCATTGGTTAGGCTTATGTTCAAGCATACAAGTCCTTTGGTTGATCTCTTCCCCTTACCCCCAACCTCCTCTAGCTTTCCTCTGAGGTTTGACAGTCTGATTGATGCTTCTCTGTCTCTGTATCTGTTTTTTGTTCATCAGCTATTATTATTATTATTTGGAAACACCTGGAATCCTCTACCATGAAGCACAATAAAAGCAAGATTTTCCACTTTTACTTAAAGGACAGTAAATTTTAAAAACTATAGGGCATTATACCTGTTTCATTTAGTAAATTAACAACAACAACAAAAATAGAAAGAAAAAATCTTTCCCACTAGAAAATATAATATTTAGATAAATGGAACTGGGAGTAGAGATCTGGAAAAGGGTGATATTAGATTCTGTTCCAGTAAAAAGGAAAAGAAATGACTATACACAAGAGAACTTAAATATGTGCAGACATCTAGATAGCGTGTAGTAGGTCTAGCTGTTGTGAATGGTATTAACTAAGTTTTAGGCTAAATGACTAAGATGTGGCCTCAGTAGTTACATATGCTGTATTAAGTGGCAATGCCAGAAATTCTTTGGTATAATGTAGATGAAGAAATTGCAAGGTTATTGGAGATATTACTTCTGAAGTGACATTTTCTTGTGTTATATGTAGCTAGTATTACTACTCAACTGATAGTTTCTACTGAGAAAGTTCACAGACCAGAGGAGCCAAGGGAGATATGACAATAAACTGTAATATGTACATTTGATGGTATCTCTGAGCAGAAAAGGACAATAATAAAAACTAATGACATACAAATAAAGTAAGGACCCTCGCTAATAAAAATGATGCATGAATATTGGTTCATTAGTTGTCACAAATGTACCATAGAAATTTAAGTTGTTAACTGTAGAGAAAATTGGATATAGGATATTAAATAAAGCAGATACTAGATTCCTTGAAGAGAATCATAAAAATTATGAGAACTCTGTGATTTTAATGTTCCTCTTAGCTTTTTCTATAAGGACTTTCAGTTAATGGTAACTTTGCACTAAAACAAAAGGATCTGATCCATAGTATCAGAGGACATTGTTTCTGAAGTAATGTTAACTACTTTGGACATAAAAGTCAAGTAGGAACCACATCACATCTTATACGTACCGGTACTTTCTTTGTAATTGAGTTTATGTCAGAATGGTAATGCTCAACAATTGGCAAAACCACCACATTATCTCATCGAATAAATAAGCAACATATGTTTTGATAAGGGGGTCCAAACAGATCCCTTTTAAACTACTGGAGATCTCCTACTCCATCATAAGAATACATCAAAAGTCATCTCTTCCTAGGAATGAAATTTAAGATAATACACTACCAAAAACAATTACAAAATACCTCAGCACAGAATCCTATATAATAAAAGGCTAATATACAAATCGATGGAAGAGTGGAGCTGCTGGTCACTATGATGCACACTGACCACCAGGGGGCAGACGCTCAACACAAGAGCTGCCCCCGGTGGTCACTGCATTCCCACAGAGGAAGCACTACTAAGCCAGAAGCCAGGCTCATTGCTGGTGAGTGCAGTGGTGGTTCCAGGAGCCTCTCCTGCCTCCATGGTGATGCCAAAAGTGTGCATCAGGGAGCTGGCCTAAGCCAGCAGTTGGACATCCCTCAAAGGCTCCCGGACTACAAGAGGGCACAGACCAGGCTGAAGGACACTCCCTGAGTGCACAAATTTTGTGCATCAGGCCTCTAGTTAATTTATAATCGGTAAAGAATATATATAAAATTTATAAATAAAGAAAACTAGTTCACCTCCTTAATTTCTAGAAACATTACTCCAAAGCAGATTAAAATTGTGATAAAAATATAATTACTTATTGAAATAATTTATAGTAAAAATGTAAGAATTATCTCAAAAAACATACATGCAAAACTTCTGATTGACAACAGAAAAAGATGATATGCATTTACAAAGTTAAAAACATATGAAAGACAAACAATAACCATTATTGAAAATAACCCTATATAAAATACAGCACAGGAAAACAAACATTACTGAAAATAAAAATACATGGATGGGCGCCAGCTGGTTTGCCCTGAGGGGTGTCCTGGGTCAGGGTGGGGATCCTACTGGGGTGACTGGCCAGCTTGGGTGAGGGGCTGATGGCTGTTTTCAGGCTGGCCATGCCCTCCAGTGACCCAAGCTCCCAACCTCTCCTTTATTTCTTTTATTTTTTTCCAGCACCTCCTTGAGTGGAGGCCAGGACAACCTAGAAGCAGGTATCTGGAATTTATTTATCTTCAATAATTGAAACTTTGTAGCCTTGGAGAAACAAGATGGCGGCATAGGGTAGACACCGTAAATGCAGCCGTGAACAACTATTTCAGAAAAACCTCGAAAAGAACACACGGACACCACTCGCACCCACAGGAAGGCTGGCTGAATAAAATCCTACAACTAGAGAAGAGTCTGAGACTCAGAGGAGTGGCGGAAGCAAAGCACAGAGGTACGGAGGCACGCGCATGGGGCTCGGGGAAGGGCTGGCGCCAGGGGACACGGTTCTTTTCCAAAACGGAGAGAGCCACAAGCTCCCAGCGGCTCTGAACTCCAGTTCCAAGCAAGTTTCTAAGGACCCAGACACCCAGAGAAGGGGGACTGACCGGCACCAGGAGGAAATCCAAAACGGGTTTCTCTCAGCGTTGCTTGCAGCAATTATCGTGGGACACAGAGACCTGGTGTCTCTCAGCGCAGGGCTGAGAAGCGCCATAGCTATTTGCTCCACCCCGCCCTGCAAACTCCCCAAGACCCCGCCCCTCCCAAGCTAACTCAACACCTCCTTAAAGATACAGGAGCCAGCCCCACCCAGTGGCCAGAGTGGGACTAATCTAAACAAAAAAGATCCACAAGGAACACACTCGGGGCAGATGCAGTGAGCATAAAAGCTCCACTGAAACAACTCTTGCCCCATAAGGGTGTCTCCAGCACAGAAATTCTCCCACTGTAGACACAGCTGACTCTCATAATCAAGTGGCTTAGAGGTTAATCCCTCGCAGCGATTGCCTAACTCAGCAAGGGACGCAGCCAAAATGCGGAGACAAAGACAAATGACAGAAATGGAGGAAAGAAAACAACAGGATATAGAGTTCAAAACCACGGTTACTAGGTTTTTCAAGAAAATGCTAGAGACTGCCGATAAATTTGATGAGACCCTCAAGGATATGATAAAGGACCAACTAGAAATGAATCATACACTGACTGAAATGAAGAATATTATACAGACATCCAACAGCAGACGAGAGGATTGCAAGAAGCAAGTCAAAGATATGAAATATGAAGAAGCAAAACCCACCCAGCGAGACAAGCAAAAAGAAAAAAGAAAAGAAGAAAAAAGAAAAAGGATAAAAAAGTATGAAGATAGTGTAAGGAGTCTCTGGGACAACTTCAAGCGCACAAACATCAGAATTATAGGGGTGCCAGAAGAAGAGAAAGAGCAAGATATTGA
>PVJC01021779.1:10047-28022 GCA_004026665.1 Murina feae | reverse complement strand
AAAAGAAAAGAAAAGAAAAGAAAAGAAAAGAAAAGAAAAAAATCAAGAAGTATGAAGATAGTGTAAGGAGTCTCTGGGACAACTTCAAATGCACCAACATCAGAATTATAGGGGTACCAGAAGAAGGAAAAGAGCAAGATATTGAAAACCTATTTGAAGAAATAATGATAGAAAACTTCCCCCACCTGGTGAAAGAAATAGACTTCCAAGTCCAGGAAGCGCAGAGAACCCCAATCAAAAGGAACCTAAGAAGGACCACACCAAGACACATCATAATCAAAATGCCAAGAGCAAAAGACAAGGACAGAATCCTAAAAGCTGCAAGAGAAAAGCAGTTAGTTACCTACAAGGGGCGACCCATACGACTGTCAGCTGATTTCTCAACAGAAACTTTGCAGGCCAGAAGGGAGTGGCAAGAAATATTCAAAGTGATGAATAGCAAGAACCTACAGCCAAAATTACTTTACCTAGCAAAGCTATCATTCAGAATTGAAGGTCGGATAAAGAGCTTCACAGACAAAAAAAAGCTAAAGGAGTTCATCACCACCCAACCAGTATTATATGAAATACTGAAAGTTATCCTTTGAGAAGAGGATGAAGAAAAAATAAAGACAAAAAAGTATGAACAACAAATACATATCTATCAACAAGTGAATCTAAAAATCAAGTGAATAAGAAATCTGATGAACAGAATAAACTGGTGAATAGAATAGAATCAGAGGCATAGAAAGGGAGTGGACTGACAATTTTCGGGGGTAAAGGGTGTTGGGGTGCGGGAAGAGAATGGACAATGATTGTACACCTATGGATGAGGATGGGGGGGGAGGGGGACAGAGGATGGGGTGGGAACTGGGAGGAGGGGAGCTATGGGGGGAAAAAGACAAACAACTGTAACAATATGAACAATAAAGATATTTAAAAAAATAAATTAATTAAATAAAATATATTAATCAAAAAAAAAAAAAAAGAAGTACAAGTTGGTAGTTACAGAATAGTCATCTATACTAATAAAAGGATAATGTGCTAATTAGACCAGTCGACCAGCCGTCTTCTGGACGTCTGACTTTCTTCCGGACAAATCCATGGTGGTGGGGGCCAAGGCAGAGGCACTTAAGGGTGATCAGACCAGCCGGGGAGAAAAGTTAGGGGCAAGATGAGGCCGGCAGGGTAGTTGGGGGCGACCAAGCCAGCAAGGGAGGGCAGTTGGGGACAACCAGTCTGGCAGAGAAGGGCCATTGGGGGCGACCAGGCCAGTAGGGCAGGGCCGTTGAGGGCGACCAGGCCAGCAGGGGAGAGCAGTTGGGGGCGACTGGGCCGGCAGGAGAGGGCAGTTGGAGGCGACCAGGCCAGCAGGATAGGGAATATTGTCAATAATATTATAATAACTATGTATGATGCCAGGTAGGTACTGGAAATATGAAGGGGAGCACTTTATAAAGTATATGATTGTCTACCCACTATGCTGTACACCTGAAACTAATACAAAATAATATTGAATGTAAACTGTGATTGGAAAAAAAAAAAGCAACTGGTTAAAAGGAATGTACCCCACACAAGTACTATAGCTAATGGAAGAAAACTATTCATTATTGAAAAACACAGTTCACATCCTACTCTAATATGGTTGGCAAAGGCATTCATCACTTACAGAATAAAAGAGCAGTTCCCAAAGCAGGCTGGGACTTTCAACTGTCAAAGCAAGCTGTTTCCTCCTGGCTGGTGTGGCTCAGTGGTTAAGCATTGACCCTGAAACCAGGAGGTCACTGGTTCAATTCCTGGTCAGGGCACATGCCCAGGTTGCAGGCTTGATCCCGTGTGGGGCGTGCAGGAGGCAGCCAATCAGTGATTCTCTCTCAACATTCATGTTTCTCTCTCTCTCTCTCTCTCTCTCTCTCTCTCTCTCTCTCTCCCTTCCTCTCTGAAATTAATAAAAGTATATTTTAAAAAAGAAAAAAAAAATTATTCTTCAAAGGCACAGTGGAAAGCTAGCCATTCAACTACCCTGTTGGTATATTAGGCAACACAAATGAATTAAGTGTGTCTGTGTGCACCTAAACAATGCTTGCCCTATACATGCAGTCCCCAACAGTCTAACAAAAGCTGCTGGCAAGATTCTGTCTGCACTGAAAGGGAAGAGGCTTGTGACACAGACACGCACTCAGTAAAACCCTTTCCCTGGCAAGCAAACTCAGACCACAAACTCCTTGTGTACAAGCCACTGATTAATAACTCAGTGGTGATAAGCTACTATTCCTTGGGAATCAAATTCTTTATCCCAAAAGATGCTGGATTCATGTTGCTATTAATGATCCCCACTATTAATTATCCTACAATTCAATAGCACCAGACTTGCACTTAAGAATGACAAACAAAATCTCAGTTTAATTAGATAGATCATCAAACCAACAGCAGTGTTACCTCAGTGGTATATGGTTACTGAGGAACATCTCAGCTATGCTCATCAGCTCTGCCGTGGTCTCATGCACAGGATCAACCATGAAAACCTGTGGGCAGAGGGAAAGGAATGCATGAAATGACATTCACTAAGATGTCTCCGGGCCAAAAAAAATGCCCACAGTCCTTTCACCTAAAGGCCATCTTTTTCCAACTACTCTCAAACCATATAAGATGGGAGTCACGCAAATAGCAATTACCATCCCTTTATGTTAAAAAACATGGCACTGAAAGGATACGGGGTTTTCTCAGGATCAATTTCTCAGTTGAGAGATGAGACTTCAATACAAACTCTATTGTATGCTAACATGGGGTACTGTCCAGATTGCTAACCCTTCCCTTTTACTACACCTTAAAAATCCAAGTTTTATTAACTCCCACCTTAGAAAATTCAGATTTGATTTCTAAGGATTTCTGAATTCAGAATTCAACTTTGAGACAATAAAAGCTATCATCAAGTTTTTACATGCTTTAAAAATGTTATTTTATTTAATAAGTCAGACATATGGTTAAGAAGAAACATTGACATTTTGACAGGGAAGGAAATAAGTGGTTTCGAGAATAAGGGAAGTACAGAGGACAGTGCTCCTTGAAAGTGCTGAGGAAGCCAGACTTGGCACTCACCTGCCTCTGACCTCTTTAGGAGCTAATAAGGGCAGAGAAGGAAACGGGAGGGTAAAGAGGACAAATTAAGAACCCTCTTCCACTATCTGAAATTAATGAAATTTGCAGAAAAAATAGTAAGACTTTAAATTGTTTTAAGAATTACACAGGAAAACACCATTTTCAAAAATATAAAGATCAAGTAAAGCACTGAAATATGGAATAATAAATAGGACAGAAGACTTAGTTAAGGATATAAACTGATCTATTAAAGTTTAGGGATTAAGATATTTTAGAAAAACAAGAAGCAACACGCACATTTTCTTAGTAAAAAAGAACTGTCTTAAAAATAACATAACACAGTCTAATCTTCAGGTTATTGAGAAGCATTTCCTAATACACTGACATCTCACAGCCCTACAAATGATCAATACATTTCAAAACCCTTTTCGTGTGAATATGGAGCTGGGCCAAGAGTGCACTGGCAGTGCAGTGTTGGGCAACAGCAGCTAGTAAGGAAAGAAGTGACATTCTAGATGTGAAAAAAGGTAGGAGAGCAAGCAAGGCAGAAAGAGTTCACACCTGACAATAAAAATTTTTACCCACCATGTTATGTAAGTTTTTCCTGATCTGCCGGATAACACCAGGAAAGGTGGGTCGAAGCAACTCTTGTAGACTAGAAGGCCATGAACTATATCTGGCATCGACCTCCAGGTTGTTGATCCACTAGAAAAAAAACAACAACATAGGACATACACTTTAGTCAACATTAATGAAATCTGCAGAAAAAATAGTAAGACTTTAAATTGTTTTAAGAATTATACAGGAAAACACCATTTTCAAAAATATAAAGATCAAGTAAAAAATGAGTGGCTAAAACATAAGCCAAGAATAGAAGATACTTGCAACCTACAAAAGCAATAAAGGACTAGTGTTGAGAATATATATAGCAGAAGATGAAGAGGGGATAAATGGTGATAGAAGAAGACTTGAGTTGGGGTGGTAAACACACACACTATATATATATGATGTAATCTAGAACTGTATACCTGAAAACTATAATTTTATTAACCAATGTTACTCCAATAAATTCAATTAAAGAAAGAATATGTATGGAAATCTAACATATCAATAAAAGGCAAACAATATATGAGAAACAAAAATTAATGAAAAACATGAATGAGAAACTTATATAAAAAATTCATGTGAGCAATTAACACAAGGAAAGAGGTACACTGACACTGGTCATCTAAGAAATATAGTAAGAAAGCACAATAAAATTTCAAACTCATTAAATTGCAAAAATTTAAAAGTTTGTCAAGATCTTAAAGTAGGCAAGGACACAGAACACTGAGACTTCTCATGTATGTTGATGTCTGGAACAGTCACTTTAAACAGAGTATTTCTGAAAGGATTCACAAATAATTGCTAATACCTGTTGTTTCTGGGGGAAAAAACTGAAGAGTTGAGAGATGAGACTTCAATATAAACTCTTTTGTATGTCTTAGATTTTAAACTTTGTGTAAAAAATTTTTTAAATTTGTAAAAGATAAAACCTCATAAGCTAAAACTGACTGGTACATGTCAACCTATATAAGTCTTGAAAAAATTGTTGAATAAGAAGGAAACTGATGAAGGATACTGATAAAGCATTTATCAAACTTTTGATAAAACAGGGACAGAAGGGATGCACACCAACTGCAAAAGAGGAATTACATACAGGAGGGGAACAGCGAGAGATAGATCTGACACAAAATTCATGCTAACATTTAGTAAGTATAGTGGTGGGTCACATAGTGAATTACATTAATCTCTTTACTCTTTGTAATTAAAAACATTTTTAATAGAAAAGTAAATAACAGCAGTATTCACCAAAATAGCACTAAGTGACAATTCAAATAATGACCATCTAGGTTCTATATTATTTCTTTCTAAAAACTGTCCCTAAAGCCCTGGTCAGTGTGGCTCAGTAGATTGGAGCATGATCCTGTGTCCTATACACCAAAAGGTTGCAGATTCAATTTCCAGGTCAGGGCACATACCTAGATTTTGGGTTTGATCCCTGGTTGGGACACATATAGAAGGCAACTGATCTCTCTCTCTCTCTCTCTCTCTCTCTTTCTCTCTCTTTCTCTCTCTTCCTCCCTCCCCCCTCCCCATAACTCCTTTCTTCTTCCCTCCCCCCCACTTCTCTCTAAAAAACAATAAAAACATATTCCCTAAAATAAACGCAATACAAAATCAAGAAATAAAGGACTAGAGTGCCAAGGGTGAGCTAGACATCTCCAACACTGATCTCACTTCACCTTGATGGCTCAACTCCCTCCACTCTCTTTTACAGATGTGAAGACAAAGGCCCAGAGGCATCATGCAGCAGATATTAATCTACATGAATCCTTCACATATAAAATGTCAAATATGCAACAGAGCAAATACAAATTAAACACACTTTCCTAAGACATGGTCCACTGAATCACAGGGTGATACAAAAGTGGAAAGATCACTGTCTTCACCATATTAAGTATAACTCAACTTTTTGGAGCATTTAAGTGCTGATATTACATGCACACAATCCCATATAAGCAGCTGTGGTAAATCTTTGTTTGATGCCAACAAAAGAGCTGGCAGGGATAACTTACCTCTCATTAAAACAATGTAACAAAATACCTGGCCAGGTGCCCCTGGGCCTCTGATAGAACACTTACCGCAATCGCAGGACTCCTGATGTCCACGGCATAGTCGGCCTCAGAGGGCTGGATGTTCAGTTTTAAAACATTGTGCAGAGAAAGACCTTCTATTCCCAGTCTATGCAGACCCTCCATGACTCGAGCTTCATTCCTCAATACATCAAACAAACTGGAAAAAAAATAGGTATTTAGAAGAAAAAGCTTTAAAAAATACCCTTGCCATAAAAAAAAAATGTATCAGTTCAAACTTGATTCCCTTTCAAATTAGTTGAGAAATCAAAAAAGGGTGATCTTCCCTTTGTTTCCTCTGGTCAAGTATCTACAAAAAAGCAAGCAGGACTTACTTCTTGGTTCATGCTTACTTATACTTATCAACATATACATTGCAAATAGAAACGATCTAATATAAACATACAATTTCAGGGGAAATTATTCCTAAATCAGAATTTACATTGCACATCTTTAAAAAATGATACAGTAATCTCTGTTATTTCTTACAACTGCACATGAATCCATTATCTCAAAACAAAGAGTTTATAAAAAAAAAAAACACCAAAAAAAGAAATACTAGATTACATATGTTTAACATGTTTTAATATCAGTAGCAATTTACACAGGCACACAACATATGACCACAGCTGGAGGAAGGCACATCCAACAGAGGTTTGCTAGGGGAGAGGAAATAAGAGGACAAGATAAAGACTTTACTTTTTAGTTCTCTGATATAGTTCAATTATTTAAAATTTACTATGAGCAAGTACCTAGTTTGTAATACTATGAAAATTAAAGATAAATATTTTTAATTAAAAAGACAAATATGGGCCATCTTGTAGTGCCTTACTTTCACTAGCTCTTTAGAGTAGCATGTGAACATACAGCTCAGTTAGTGTGGAAACACCACACTGGGGAAAGTGCTTCTTCTGAAGCATTAGCAACAGCTTTTGTTTCTGCTGCTATGAAGCCATGGTGTCACCTTCAATGTTAATTTAAAGGACAAAATGTGAAGTCCACCTGACTGCCCACCAACCTGCTCCAAAAATTCATGAGGGCAATTTAGAACAATTTAGTCCTAAATCACATTTTAACGGAGCAGAAGAGGTGTTCTGGACACCAGAAGCAGCACAGTGATTAACCTCCTTCACTATTCCCAGAGCAAAAGCCGCTCTTTTCTGCTTTCCTAGTTAACAGGAACACTTAGCTTCTAAAAGGGCATTCTCAAAAGACACTTGGGCCTTACGTAACCAAGGCTTTAAATGGACATTATAATTAAGGAAGAAAGGCAAAGTGTCATCCTGCCCTCCCAGTCAGAACAGACTCTCCCAAGTGCTCTCCCTGGGCCTGGTGAGCTATCAGACCTGCCAACATGCCACCACCATGGAGAACAATGTGAATGCACAGCAAGGAACTGCACATGACCAAGACTTTCAGAACATGGGAAATATTATCCATACCTGAATATATCCTGCGTATCTAAATCTATATGAAGTCCATTGATGAACAGTGCTGAGTCTCCAGGCTGTAACCCTAAAGTTCCTTTGAAATACTGAAATATTTAAAAAAAAATTATTAAGGAGCAAGAAGAGAATGTTCAACAGAAATGTCCACGTTTCTAGCTTTATTATGTGTACTAATGCTGCCATCCTCTAAAGTCCCACAAGAAACCCCAAGGCTGGGAGAAGATTTCCTCTTATGGACTCCCATTCGGCGTTTACTACTCTATCTGGTCAAACTGCTGGCTATGTGACCTACTTCTCTCCTCTCTCCCGCTCCCTCGCTCCTTCCCACTATTGCCTATAATGGAGGGAGGGGGGTCAAATTAGCCAAGTGCTGAGGGTCCCTTTTCATAAAAGAGGACTTCTGTTACTTTTCTCTGTTGGTGATATGAACCAAGATGGTGACAGCTGTCAATAACAGCTAGGCCTTCTTGATAAAGTCCAGGGAACTAATCTAGAAGAGTTTCAAAACCTCATTACCTCCCCCCTTCAACTTCCAAACTAAGGCATACAGAGAAACTCTGAATTTCTACATGCAACCTAGCTCTCTGAGACCTGGCATCCCTGTGGAAAGGGGGTGCCTTCAACTGCTCCCTGAGACCGTGGCCACCCTGATTCTCCCACTGCTGGGGAAGGAAGGACAGGGACTGTGGAGCTCCTTCCTTCTCCCGTAGTCAATTGACTAAGAGAAATAATCTTTAAGATTTAGTGCTGCATGAGAAAAACACAAAACAAAACAATGAGGAAGCCATGGCTTTGCTTCTATACTCCAGAATTAAATAGCAAGTAAGATTAAGGGGATAATGAAGAGTTGTATCAATGAAAATTAAATTTTCTTACGCAGGGGAGAAAAACCCATGTCCACTCCCTCCCAGGCAGCAAGCACAGCACCCTTTGACTGTAAGAAAGACACAGCTCACATCTATTTGTAGATTTGGATACTGAAAACATAGTTGCCTTCACTTACTGAAAATCCATCACACTAAAATTCCGTGCATGTTTTTGTATGTGTTTTATATTTTTGTTTTTTATACTTTAATAAAATATTTTACTCAAAAAATGAAAAATTCGGGATGTATAACCTTTTATTTTCCTGGGGGAAAACTAAAATTAAGGTAATATTGGATGCTGTTATCCTGGAAATTAAAAATTATGTAAATAAAAACTGTCAGGATTCTTCAAATTAGCAAGTATTTAAGATATATTTGGTTTACTTATTCCTCAGGTCTATTTAAGTAACTAATCTACATAAAAATTTAGAAAAACCTGATGTATAGGTAGTAGACTGAACACAAGCATTTTTTCCCTCTTTGGAAATGTTCTGGAAATGTCCGTTTTTAAACAAGGGACTCTCTTAAAGTTATAAACCCGTAACAAAAAAGAGAACAGAAAAGAAACTAATTTTGGAAGCTAGAGAGAGGTCTGAGCAGCAGTGTCTAGTCATCCTGAGAAAGCTGCATGCTAGGCTAACAGTGAAAGAAGGCAACAGAGACACCAAGAAGTGAGAGCACAGAGAATACATGTGTGAGGGGCAATTATTAGGCTAAAAATGAGTTCTGATTGAAAGCCTTTTGAAGACAACAGCCCCAGGCTCCCCTAATTTAACATAGCAGGTGAGTGCTATCAAGATTCACTCCAAGAAACTGGAGGCTCATCCTTGGAAAGAGTCAGACAGAGAATCTGGAACTATGGGGAATGAAGCACAATTGAGGGTGGAGAGCCCACACTGAAAATAGCATACTGAATGGAAGTTACTAGTTGTTCTTCTCTACTGGGCCTCTTCCACTGGGCAGACAACTTCACCCTCCAGGCAGAAGACTACAAAAGATCCTTTTCTTGAGACTCAACAGCTCAAATCCTTATCTCAACAGCTCAAGGGGAAAGGTTGAAAGACACTGTCACTGGGGTTTCCTAGAAAGTGGTCATTCCAGGAGAGCCCACAGTCAAAAAGCCTCACCCTTAGGGCTTCAAATTAGCTTCTGACTGCCTCATTCTTCCATATCACAGACACTAGCCATCCTGGAAAGCCTCTAACATTAAAGACAAGAGACCACGACAAATAAACCTTAACCAAGGAATGGAAAATCCTTCCCAGAAAGTTAATAGTAAAAGACAAAAGAATTGAAAAATAGAAAAGGTGGTGGTTGTTTTAAATTAGAACACGCTAGTCAAGGACATGCAAAATCTTAACAATATATACTTCTAGGAAAACAGAAAATCAAAACAATGGAAGAAATGCAAATAAATAATTCAAAAACTTTCCCAAACTAGAGAAAATAATTTTCCAGAATTAAAAGACCACGCTAACTGGTTTGGCTCAGTGGATAGCGCGTCGGCCTGCAGACTCAAGGGTCCCAGGTTCAATTCCAGTCAAGGGCATGTACCTTGGTTGCAGGCACATCCTCAGTAGGGGATGTACAGGAGGCAGCTGATTGACTTTTCTCTCTTATCGATGTCTCTAACTCTCTATCCCTCTCCCTTCCTCTCTGTAAAAGAATCAATAAAATATATATATTTTTTTTAAAAGGCATATCAACCACCCAACAGTACAGATTTTCTAAATGACACGTCATTGTGAAATTTCAGATTTTTAGGGTCAAAGAAAAGATTGTAGGTGATTCCAACAAGAAAAGCCAGATCTCAAAGACTTCAGACTTCTCAATAGTCACAATGGAAATCAAAATTAAAAGTAGTAATGCCTTCAAACTTCTAATGATTTCCATCTAAAATTCTATACCCAGCAAACTATCAATAAAAAAAAGCAAAAATTGAAAACTGATTTCTCAGAGTCTGAAGTTTACCTTGCATGCAGCTTTTCTTATGAAGAATGATTTGCTGCACTAAAATAAGGGAATAACCAAAAACAAAGACCTGGAATCCCAGGAACAGGACATCCAACAAAAGAGGTTAAAGGAAGGTCCCCAGGACAACTGGTATGCACTAGACATGAAAAACAGCCAGTCCATAGTGGAGCAGATAAAAAATGGATAAAATTATGACATAAAAATACAGGGAAAGTGAAGAGATGGAGAAAGTGCCAATATGGAGTCATGGTAGACATAGGTGGGAGGGGATAGTGAAAGAAAGTTACACCTCATCCTTGTAATAAGAGGCCAATAAATAAGGTCTGAAACTCAAAAAATAAAGTACCAATTTAAGCTTGTTACAAGTCTGGAGACAGATATCAAAAGAATCAGCTAAGAGTTGGAAGTAGATGTTTCTGGGAAAAGGGACACACGGAGAGTGAGACATGTTGAGAAGGTGCTATTTTTGTTAATAAACAGGTGGTATCATTTGGTGCTTTAAATTATATTCATATTCAACTTTAATTAAAAACTAAAAATACAAAAGATTACAGAAATGAATTAAAATACCACTATCTTTGATCAAACAAGCTTAAAACTATTAATGTCACAGATTTAACTGAGATTTCCTCAACTTTAAATCTATAATAAAAAACCAGAAAGGCCACTATTTTCCATTGGTTATTACCTTCTGATTCTCTTCCACTTCAGTTCTAAGTTCTGAACTCACAGCAGTTTTTGTTATTGCTCTAAGGAAATAAAACATTAACAGTGCTTGGTTTAATATTTACATAAATGCTTCAACTTCCCTATGTTTACATATGAAATAACAAACTGCTTGATAAAAATGCAAAAACCTATTGGAAAAAATCTTAAACCTTTACAACTGATAAACATATTTCTCCTCTCAGATGTGTATATATTTTTTCATTATTAAAAGATACAATATCATGGAAAAGTAGCAGTAATGGCAGCATTTTAATGCAAGTACAGTTATTTCCAAGATCTTAGTTTACTATATGTAACTATTCCTGTATATGATCTCTATAGTTAACAGGCTAAAGGATAATGTTAAATAAATTCAGGCAACAGACTGCTCATACCATTTAAGCACTTGTGGGTGAAGATGGAATTCTACATGTACATCTTCAATAGTATCCTTAACTAAAGAAGAACATACTATATATGATTTATAAGTCCTAAGAAATATTTTCAAGACTAATAAAACAAATTTATTTATAAAACATCTCATATCAGAATTAAAAATACCTCATTCAGTGACTTAAGAAAAACTGACACTCATTTAAGTCATTAGTTTATAACAATTTGGCTTTTAAAACCATTTTGCCATGCATTTATGAGATGTGGAGGGCTATTATTCAATTGAAAGCAATACCAGATGTGGGAACCATGCCAGAGTACGCTGGATGTCCAAGGCTACTCTGAGCATGGGAATCTTAAAAAGAATGTTCAAGGCTAAGATGCTATACTCAGGTGCAAGGACACAGCGATCTAGACTGTGCAAGCATGACCTTCTATAACTCAAATGACTGATGTCACTATTCGGCAGAAAGCCTCTTTTGTCTAAGTAGTACTAAAGTATGTTACTGAAGCTATTAAGGCTGAGTTCAGATGTGGCTACTATGTGAGGTTGCTGCTGCTATGTGGAAAAACATATTGTTCTTTAGCCAGTGTGCAGCTACCTGCTATGTGGAACTTTGCTTAAAGAACTGTTTTATCTAGTGGCTCTTTGTTAGCAGTGGCAACATAGCCACTGTCTCCTACAATGAAGACTCCCTTATCTACCCTATGACTTCTCATGTCTTCTTCATCAAATACCTAGGGTCCCAGGAGGTCTAGCCCCTGGCAGAGGGGCTTGGACCCAACACTGAGAAAGCTGCATTCAGAATTTTACTCAGTCACTAGGAACCGTCAGCCTCTATAACTCATTTTCTTTATCAAGATTAAATAAGATATATATGAAACTCTTGAGAAAGAAAAATACTAGTTATGTTTGCTTAGGTTAGATTAATTCATCCAATCCTGAAAGGCAGCTATTTCACTGCTGAAGAAAGTTTATTTACAAAGTTCATACAGCAGAAAGTGCAGTGCCAGGAATACAACCAATATGGGTCTCTTCAACCACACAATGCAGTCTTGCCTCTACTCAGAAAGAGAGCACCATTAGCAGAATGGTGTTGATAGCAAGAGAACTTTCATTTTCTAAGCATTTATATATTTTAACTAGGGGTCTGGTGCATAAATAAATTTGTGCACTTGGAGGGGGGGGGGGAGAAGGGGTCCCTCAGCCCGGTCTGTGCCCTCTCACAGTCTGGGACCCCTTGGAGGATGTCCACCTGCTGGCATGCCTGGACAGCCTGGGTGAGGGGCTGATGGCAGTTTGCAGGCTGGCCAAGCCCGCCATGCCCGCCCCACTCACCCCGCGCCTGCCACCCGCCCCACCGCCTGCGCCGCACCCGCCTCCGTGATTGCACTGCTGGCCTCCATCTTGGCTGAGTTAATTTGCATACAGCCACTCTGATTGGCTGGTGGGTGTGGCTTGGCTGGTGGGCATGGCTTAGGCATCCCGGAGAAACCGTTAATTTCAATATTGCTCTTTTATTAGAGTAGATTGCTTCAAATTACATATAAATGTGAAGATAATTAGGTATATGTTCAGGAGATGAATGCCTCAAAGCCTTAATTCCCTATATTACCTGGCTTTGGTAGGAAAATTTTGACTAAGATCCTTCATAACAACCAAAGCTAATTCAACAGGAGCAGCCAAGATTCGAGCAGCAGTCTGGAAACTTAGATCTGCAACAATGTAAAATACAGCATAAAGAGTATTAATCTAATGCAATGAAAAATAGGAAAGAAAAAGCATTTATTTCCCACTATTTTCTCAGTAATTAAGAATGCCTTAGAATACAATCATTCCAGAGAGTGCCTACGGTTTAATTTCAGATTTTATAGACTTCCTGGGTCCCTATGGTATCTATTATAAATGTTTCTTCATCTACCTGCATAAAACAATAGGGCATATACTAATTCACTAAGCAGAGGATAATTTCATCCCAAATACTTTTCTTCTGAATTTACAACAAATCTCAAATTATAACATAGGACTTTAGTAAATTATGTTGGGGAAAAAACTGATGAATAGTATTTTGCACCAGAAAAGTATACATATTCTCTCCCACACTGACATGCCTCTGACATTTGATAGATATACTGTTTAATAAATGTATACACAGAGACACATAGAGACCAAGACAGATATGTTTCTACTAGAGGCTGACGCACAAAATTTGTGCAAGAGTAGGCCTTCCATCCCCTGGCTCCAGACAAAGGCTTCCTTCTGTCACCCGGTACTCAGGCTTCCATCCAGCCGCCAGCAGGCACCTGGGACCTGAGCTTCCCTCACAGCCCCGGCTTTGTCCTGAAGGTTGTCTAGTCTAATTAGCATATTACACTTTTATTATTATAAACTATAGGCCTGGTGCATGAAATTCATTAATAGGGGGAGGGGGGAGAGATGGGGGAAGGAAGGGGTCCCTCAACCCGGCCTGCACCCTCTCCAATCTGAAACCCCTCAGGGGATATCCAATTGCCAATTTAGGCCTGATCTCTGCAGGCCTAAACTGGTAGTCAGACATCCCTCTCACAATCAAGGACTGCTAGCTCCTAACCACTCACCTGCCTGTCTGCCTGACTGCCCCTAACTCCTTCTGCCTGCCGGCCTGATAGCCCCTAACCATTCCCCTGTTGGTCTGATTGCCCCCAACTGCCCTCCCCTGATGGCATGACCACCCCCAACTTTCTTCCTCTGCCGGCCTGATCGCCCTTAACTGGTTTCCCCTGCCAGCCTGATCACCCACAACTGCCATCCCCTGCCGGCCTGATCGCCCCCTAACTGTTTGCTTCCCTGCACTGGCCTGATCATGCCCCTAACTGCTTGCTCCTCTACCAGCCCAACTGCCCCTAACTGCCTCTGCCTTGGCCCCTGGCACCGGGGCTTTGTTCTGAAGGAAGCTGGACGTCCAAAACATGCCTGGTCGACATGGTCTAATGAGCATATTATCCTTTTTTTAGTATAAACTAGTGGCCTGGTTCATGAAATTCATGCACATTAAAAGGGAATTAGAGGAAATATTTTAATATTGCTATTTGCCCTTTCTCTATAATAGAAGTGTTAGAAATGAAAGAAAATTAGTAAAATATCTATTAAAATATCCCTCCTGTTGGAGTCTGGGCACACCGTGGGACCCAGAGTCAAATCCCCACCCATCCCTCAAATCACACGAGACCCAGAGCCGGCCAGCCCCACACCCATTGGGCGAGACCCAGCCCCAGCCAGCCCCACCCCTGTCAAGGCCCGCCAGACTGGGGGCGCAGCCTCAGGTCCCCTGCCCTGGCCCAGCACCACACAGCCTCAGGTCCCTGCTGATCTGTTATTATGGCATGACAGTGTGACAACCATTTGCATATTATATTGGCCTTTTATTATTATGACTAGTGGCCCAGTGCATGAAATTCATGCACATTAAAAGGGAATTAATTAGAAGAAATATTTTAATATTGCTATTTGCCCTTTCTCTATAACAGAAGTGTCAGAGATGAAAAAAAATTAGTTAAGATATATATGAAAATCTTCCTCTTGTGAAAGTCTGGGGTGCAGCCTAAGGTCCCCCGCTCTGTACTGGCGATACACAGCCTCAGGTCCCCACCTCCGCTGTGGGCGCAGCCATCTTGTAACGGCATGATGGAGTGAGGGTCAATTTGCATATTACTGCTTTATTATATAGGATGCTACAAGTTATACATCTGGTCACACAATTAAAGATCTGGCACTCATTTACATACATTACTTCTGAATAGTGTTTTCTGTCTACAAAAGGACTTTCTTGTCTGATTAATCATTAATGACTATCTTTAAAATCAGTGGTACCTTTAGAATCATATGAATCAATACAATTGCATTCAAATTCTACCTTTTTGTAGTATCACAAAATATAGTCAAAAAGTAGGCCAGTGATTGCTGTATGTTTTTATTACCTTGCAATTGCCAAACTTTTAGAGGTGCCATTTCATTGGTGCTCTCCACAAGATGCTTTCTAAGTTCTTTCAACTGTCCCCTCATGTCAGGGTGCAGGTCTCTGAAAGAAATATAGTGTCAGTCCTTGTCATGTGTCTTTTCTTTCTCAAAGCACACTCAAAGGTTGGCTCCACTTTTATTTCATGATTTTCACCTTGTTTCTCTTTCTTTAAGTAAAAGAATAGGTATATTGGGGCTGGGGGACTTGATAAATAATTCTTTGGTAAAGAAAAGCAAGTATGATAGCAACAATCAACTCTAGGTAGTAAGTACAATACATAGGTATGTTATATTATTTTCTATACTTTTATGAGTCTTTATCATTTCTCAGAATAAAACTGAATCTATATTGCTACTAATCCCCAAATGAGTTTCTTTCCACAAATGCTCATAAATCCTTTGGTCACATGTATACAATGCAAGCTAACAAACATCATTGGGTTTTGTTTAGTTTTATCATGAAATATAGTACATTCTCTTTAAAGCTAGTACAACAGAAAATAGAAGCAGAGATATATCATTTAGACAGACAGATAAATGGCTGATAGAGTCACTCTGCTCTATCAAATGCTAGAAACTCAAAATTCTTTGTTTGTAATTTTAACTTTTTCCAACCAGTTTACACTCAATACCATTCTATACCAGTTTCAGATGTACAGTATAAACATTTTTTAAATACAACATGAATAAAGTTAAATATTTACTCACACCTTTTACCTTCCAAAGAACCTACTTCTAATCAGACATTATAAAATTTTTCATGATAAACATATCAAAAAAATGGTCTAAGTATTGCAGATAGCTAAATAACTATTCTGAATATCCAAAAAGAAAAAATGTATTCAATATTCGAAAAAACACATTGTGCTGTAAATACATGAAATCATAATGCTATTCGAAACGAACATAGCGTGCCTGGTATGGCTCAGTGGATGAGCATTAACCCTTGCAACAAGAGGGCATGGGTTCAATTCCTAGTCAGGGCAAATGCCCAGGTTACGGCTCAATCCTCAGTAAGGGACGCAAAGGATGCAGCAAATTGATGATCTCTCTCTCTCTCTCTCTCCCTTTCCTTTCTCTAAAATCAATTTTGGAAAACGTATTTAAAAAGAATAAATAAAAAAAATGAACATTCAAAGGAATTCTGGACACCTGAAGCCAATAAAAAAATGGAATCTGACTGCATATTAACTAGGTAAAACTGATATTAAACACAAAGAAATGTTAAACACAAAGAAATGTAATTTAATGTATACATATGCACATTACAGTAATTTAACATGATGATCTAAGTCATCTTTACTAAACTATTAGTCTGGTTAAGGCATTTCACTCAGCCAAATGTTAAAGCATGTATAAGAAACTGAGACTATATATTATTAGTTTTATATGATCTCTTCCTTTAAAAATAAACAAAAACAAAGCATACTGTAGATGTCCTAATTAAGATTTTCTCATAAAGCAAAATTCAGGTCTCTGAGTAATTATCTGAAATAACTGCAACATTTTAAAAAAGACCTAAGAGATTAAAAATGGCGGGCAGACTAACTGCATGTTTCACAGACATGCTCCCACGAGCAAACTGGAATTAAAACTAAAATACAGAAAAACTTCCCGAATAATCAAATGAAGACTCACTTCAGAGAACCCTGATAACCGAGACCAAAACTGAAGACCCTATAGAGACTGGTAGGAGGAGCAGAGGCATAAAAGGGCTGGCCAGACTCCCAGACAGACAGCAGCTGAAGTTCCAGAGAGGTATCTCCGGGGGGGTTGCCATTGAGAACTCTGGGGTCTGAACCTCAAGCTGCCCAGAGCGGTAGAACTGAGAAGGGTACCCACATAACATCTGGCTGTGAAAAGCAACAGGGTTGCTGTCTACCAGGGAGACATGGCTGAAAATGCAGGCACCCTCTTAAAGGGCAACCACACAAAATTCCCCGTGGAGCCACCAATCTTGTGCTCTGGCAAAGGGAGGGCAGAGTGCACAGCAGCTGTGTGAGCAGAAGTCGGGGTTGGCATCTCTGGGATTAGAACTGGGAAGAAAGGCACCACGGTTTCCTGTGCTGAGTCATTTGCTCACACTGGAGAGGACAGCTTTATAAGGAAGACTTTTAACCATCCAGACGGCTTTGCCTGGGGTAAGACAGTTGACCCACCCTATTGAAAAACACCTTGCCCCATGGTGCATAGTGTCTGAAGTCAATTAAAGACTGAGAATAACCATTAGCCTCCAGCAAAAAGCAATTGCCCCATTCTGTTGGAAAATTCTCTCCACACCTGTGGACAATTGCCTGAAGCTATTCAATACGAATCCAATCTGCAGGCAGGTTTCTGGAGGCTTTGAGTCTTTCCTGATCTAATTAGTGAGAAACAGCGTTTGACAATGTCCTGCACTAGAGATTGACAGGCATTGCAGATCTATCTAATACATAGTTACAAGCCAAATGTGCAGCCAAAATGAGAAGACAAAGAAAAAAACCCACAAATGAAAGAATGAGAATTCTCTGAAGAGATAAATGTATCAGATATAGAGTTCAGAATACTGATGGTAAAGATGCTTGATAGCATGAGAAAATATATAGTAACTAAGAAAAAAGAAATAAAGAATGACATTGTACAAATAACATTGTAGGGGGGTGATAGTGGCCAAAGAGAGGTCAATGGGGAAAAAAGGAGACATATATAATTCTTCAAATAATAAAGAATTCAAATCAAAGCAAAACAAACAAACAACCAAAAAAAAAAAAAAAAAAAAAAAAAAAAAAAAAAAAAAAAAAAAAAAAAAAAAAAAAAAAAAAAAAAAAAAAAAAAAAAAAAAAAAAAAAAAAAAAAA
>PVJC01021778.1:0-27930 GCA_004026665.1 Murina feae | reverse complement strand
GCAGAAGCTGCCTGAAGTCAACAATTCTTTCTACTATTTTCTAAATTAAAACCCCACCAAAGAGCTAATGCTAGAGGGACAGGAAGGGGTGGTGTTTGATGGGTCAGGGTCTATGAGGAGGGGAGGGGAGTGTCTAGCAAATTGGGGAATGCTGTTGAGATTAGTAAAGTAGCAAAAGAAGATTTCCTGAACTGAAGGTGTAGAGAGAGGTCTTTCTAACTGAGACTCTTTTGAGTGAAAACTGGTATAAAAATAATAAAATTAATTCATGTTTTGAAGTCTTTATGGATAAACCAATTGGCTTCATAATATTGATTTAGTCTTTAAATAGCTTTATTCCAAAAAATTCACATGTAACAGTCTTTCTAAAAATAAATTCAGATATAATATGTATATTAAAGCCACATTAAAATCTCCTTATTATTTATACATTAAAAGTAAAATAAACAGAATAGTTATTCTTGGTATATACTCATATGTTTAATTGAGGAAATACTCTTTCTATAGATACTAAGGTAGATAGCAAGCTTGGTGAACATTCTGCTAAATAGAGAATCAAAAGCTCTTTCTTCAAAATATATTTTAAAAGACTTGCCAAATTAAGTTTTCATTAATTATAATTCATCTAAATGGTCTATCAAACTTGTTTACATGATATTTTAGAAAATCTCAATTTTATTCTACTTTGGTTCAGCATACACATTTCAAATGAAAAATTGAAGTTCCATCAAAAATTATTTTTATGCATAATATATTCCGAATCACAAAAACAGAATTTTCTAAATGAAATTGTATACACAATTTGCATTCCCATCTTTAAATGTATTCAGTTTCTTTTTTTCTTGGAGGGATACATTTTTCTTTCTGCTTAATGAGCTTTCATTCAATAATTTCAGTTTGCTAACAGTCTTTAAATTAGAGATTTTTGGTGATTCATTCTCTAAGTCCATTTGAGCTGCTATAATGAATATATCATTATTTAGATGGCTTAAACCAAGATTTATTTTCATAGTTTTAGAGCCGGGGAAGTCCATGATCAAGACTCTATCAGATTTGGTGTCTGTTGATGGCCTACTTCATAGTTTATATATGGCTGTCTTCTTATTATATCCTCATATGGCAGAAGGGGTAAGGGAGCTCTCTAGGGCTTTTTAATATGACCCATTCATGAGGGCTCCACCCTCATGATCTAATTCCCTCTCAAAGGCCCCACTTCAAATACTATCACATCGGTGGTTAGGATTTCAATGTATGGATTTTGAAGAATCACAAAGATTTAGACCTTAACATCCTTTTATCGAATAATTAGAGTGATGTTTGACAACTGACCTTGAACAAAGTATAAGTAAAATTTAGAAGTCTTATTTATAAACACTAGTAATGCCACTATAAAAAATCACAATGAATTATAAAGTAGTTATTCAAAAGTTCAAACGTACTAAAATCTGATTGATTCTGGGTAGTAGAGAGAGAAGACACATGACTCCTAAATTTATCTCTGCTCCATAGATTTCTTTACTTATTTAGTGACAAGATTTTCCCCCAGAAGCTATGGTAACTCACAATTTAAATTCACATGATGACCACAAAACAAATTAATCTGCAATTTTGAGTTTTAAAATAAATTTATGATTTACACTAATAACAGACAAATATGCAAATTGACTGTATCTCCACAACATCCCACAGCTAACCAGAAGGGAATATGCAAATTAACAGGAAAAATATGGTGGCAGCTATGGAGACACCTGGAGCAGAGGGGAGGCTTGAGTCACCCTGGCAACAGAGAAAGCTTGGCTTCCTCAATCACCATGGGTGACCCAAGCTTCCTGCCTGCCCTGGCAGGCAGCTGAAGAAGGGGCCTGTGGGTGGTGGCTAAGGAGCCAACCTGAGTGCCTGGGAGGCTTGGGTCGCCAGGACCGGCTGCCAAGGGAGAGGCCTGGAAACAGCTCTCAGACCCTTACCCAGGCTGGCCATGATGCCATGGGTTGAGGGTTCCTGCTGGGGGGCATGGCCAGCCTGCAAACCACCACAGGCCCCTTGCCTAAGCTGCCCAGCCCCCCAAGGGAACTAGCACTCTGACCCAGGATACCCTTCAGGGCAAACCAACTGGCCCCCACCCATGCACCAGGCCTCTATCTATACCAATAAAAGGATAATATGCTAATTGGACTGGGAGACCTTCCAGGAGACCTTCCGAATGTTCTTCTGGGCAAAGCCATGATGGTGGGGCCAAAGTAGAAGTGGTTAGGGGCCAGGAGGGGAGGGCAGTTGTGGGTGATCAGGCCAGTGGGGAGGGGCAGTTGGGAGTGATCAGGCTGGTGGGATGGCAGGTGGGGGCATGCAGGCTGGTGGGAGGGACAGTTGAGAGTAAGCAGGCTGGCAAGCAGAGTGGTTAGGGACAATCAGGCAGGCAGGCAGTCCTGGATTGTGAGAGCGATGTCTGACTGCTGGTTTAGGCCTGATCCCACAGGCAGAACATCCCCTAAGGGGTTCCAGATTGGAGAGGGTGCAGGATGCATGCAGGAATTTCCTACACTGGGCCACTAGTCCATATATATAAAAGTCAGCGAACAGAATGTAGAAATGACTAGAATGACTGGTTGCTATGATGTCCACTGAGGCTAGCACACCAGCCTGATCTGAGAGGTGGGGATGGCTGGCCAACCTCCCTGGCCCCTCCCCCCCCCAGCTGACACTGCTCCTGATCTGCTTCTTCCACCCCAATCAAGGGCAGGGCATCTAGCCAACCCCTCACACTGTGGCCCTTCCCCCAGGCTGGCCCGCTCCCGATTGTCCCCTCAACCTCAATAGGGGGCAGGACCAGGTCACCAACCTCCTATAGCCCCTCCCACCAGCCATCCCCACCCAATAGGCTCCCACCACCCTGATCAGCCCACAGCCCCTTCCCCTAGTTGGCCCTGCCCCTGATGGGCCCCCACCACACCAAACTACCATGGCCCCTCCCTCAGCTGTTGACCCCTAATGGGCCCTCCCCACCAGGGAGGGCTGGCTGGCCCACTGCCCACAGCCCCTTCCCACTACTGGTCCCACCCCCAATCTGCCCCCCTCACCCTAATGGGGGCGGGGCCCATTGGTCAATTGCATTCAGCCCCTCCCCCATCCTGCCTGTCCCTGATTGGTCTCTGATCATGGTGGGCTGGCCAGTCAACCTCCCACCAGCTCTTCCTCCTAACATGCCTTGCCCCGAACTGCCCTAATTGGGGCTGGGCCAGCCAGACCCCACTTGTGCACTAATTCATACACTGGGCCTCTAGTATTTAAATAATATAATATTTTAATATTTAAATGATCTTTCAAAAATCTCCCAAGTACTCTCCCCACACCCCCAGAATAATCATGTTAGAATCTGTGATGCAGAGATGATACTGAGAGAAAAAAGAATGTCTAATTTCTGGTTAATAGTACTCATTGCTGGTATTAGAATCCAGTCACACATGGCTCTGCCTCTGTGCTGCATGTGTGTGCTTCCAGAGACAGCTAATTGTGAGCTGGAATCAGCTTCTACCAATTTTCTGGGGCAATGGTGGTATTTTCTCAGCAAAGAATGTATTGTGTTGGTGAAAAAGAAAAAATCTCTAGAACTCATTCTTTTGTAACTGCCTTGAAATAATAGAAAACATTATTTTGGAATAATGTCGAGAACAATCAATCAGTAATAAAGATGACAATGTGCTTTCTTCTACATGCATCTATTGCTTGCAAAACTGTTTGGGAGCTTCTGTGATGTGATCTGAAACCAGTTCCTAGACAGGCATGGCAGGGAGAGACTGAAGATAAAGGCAGGGCACTCCAAATTGGTAGGTGACAGGTTTAATACGCAAGGGAACTTATTGACCAGGTGTACCAGTTAATAATTTGGATTTTGTAATCAAAGAAAAGATGATAATTTCAAGAAAACATCAAAAGTGCTTTATTCAAAGTAAAGTCCATCATTATCTACATATTTTCCCATCTTTCAGGTATTTGTGGACATCATTTCAATAGAACTTTTCTTGTCTTGAGGCAAACCATTCAGAGACCCAATTTTCCACTCCTTTGTACATTTTGAAGTGCTGTTCAGAAAGTGCATGTGCCATTGATCTGAACAAGTGGTAATCTGAAGGAGCAAGGTCTGGTGAATATGATGGATGGATTAATACTTCCCAGACAAGATCTTTTAACATGTCTTTAACTGGTTTTGAAGTGTGTGATGCTGTGTTATCATGAAGCAAAATTACTTTGCTGTGTCTACTGGAACATTCTGGTCATTTCATGATCAAAGCATGGTTCAAATTGATTATTTGTTGTTAGTAGTGATCAGTATTAATGGTTTCAACTGCTTTTAGAAGCTCATAATGCACCACACCTTCCTGATACCACCAAACGCAGTGCATTGTCTTTCCGAAGTAATTTGGCCTTGTAGTTGATGTTGATGGTTGACCTGGATCAACCCATGATTTTGTGCATTTGGGATTCTCAAAATAAATCCACTCTTCATCGCCAGTCATAATTCCAGCAAACAAGACTTCTTTTGTGCCATTGAAGGAACATTTTACTGATGACTTTTCAGTTTTTCATTTGTCTTTCATTCAGTTGATGTGGCACCAATTTTCCTTCCTTTAAAATCTTTCCCATTGCTTATAAATGATCAGAAATTGTTTGCTGAGCAACGTTTAATCTTTCTGCAAGTTGTTTTTTAGTTTGACACACATCTTTATCCAATAATGCTTGTAATTGTTCTTCAAACTTTTTTGGTTGACCTGGATGTTCTTTGTCTTTCATATTGAAATCACTTTTAAAGTTTTTAAACCAGCATTCACAAGTATCTTTATTTTTATTTATTTATTTATTTTAAAATTTTTATTTATTGATGAGAGAGAGAGAGAGAAAGAGAGAGAGAGAGAGAGAGAGAGAGAGAGAGAGAGAGAGAGAGAAACATCGATTTATTGTTCCACTTATTTATGCATTCATTGGTTGATCCCTGTATGTGCCCTGACTAGGGGTTGAATCATCAAACCTTGGAGTGGATGCTCTAACCAACTGAACTACTGACCAGGGCCTTAAAAGTTTTACTGTAACATACAAATAGAAAAGTGCACAAAGTGTACAGCTTGATGAATGATTCCAAAATGAATACCCCTGTGGAACTACCACTCAACTGAAAAAATGGAACATCACATCTTTAGATGGAGCATGTCCACCATAAGCTTCTCAAAGTATACAATAACTTTCAGTAGCACTTTTCTTCAAAATAAAGTAATGAATTAAAATTTCCCTCAAATGCTCTTTTTTTTTTTGGCATGAAATTCAATATTTTTAAGAGTAAAAATATCTATGATGTTAACACCTTCACAGAATTTGACATATGAAGTTTTGAAGCTTGTTGTCAATACAACAAAATAGCATACATATCAAATATCATATACACTGAGTGGCCAGATTATTATGATCACCTGACATTTGTAAGAAAATTAGCTGTAATTTCATGCTGAAGTGTCTAGAGGGCCAGACCATAATAAATAGGAAAGCAGGATGTTTACCACGACAGTAGAAGTGATTTTTTTCTGAAGATATGGGTAAACAACATGATTTATCAGCCTTTGAATGTGGGAGATATATATATATATATATATATATATATATATATATATATATATATATACTAGAGGCCTGGTGCACAAAAATTGTTGCACTTGGAGATGTCCCTCAGCACAGTCTGTGCCCTCTAGCAATCTGGGACCCCTCAGAAGATGTCCACCTGCTGGCTTAGGCCCACTCCCTGCAAATTGGGCCTAAGCTGGCAGCCAGACATCCCTTCAGCAGCCCAGGGGCCCTCAGGGGATGTCCACTTGCCAGCAGGGAACAGGCCTAAGCTGCAGTCAGACATCCTTAGCTCTGCTGAGGAGGCAGAAGAGGCTCCCGCCACCACTGCTGTGCTGGCAGCTGGTAACCTGGCTTGTGGCTGAGCAGAGCTCCCCCTGTGGGAGCGCACTGACCAGCAGGGGGCAGCTCCTGCATTGAGCATCTGCCCCCACGTGGTCAGTGTGTGTCATAGTGACCAGTCATTCCCAGTGGTTCTGCTGTTTGGGTCAATTTGCATATCACCCTTTTATTATATAGGATAGAGGCCTGGTGCATGGGTGGGAGCTGGCTTGTTTGTCCTGAAGGGTGTCCCAGATCAGGGTAGGTGTCCCCCACTGGGGTGCCTGGCCAGCCTGGGTGAGGATCTGAGGGACATTTTCAGGCTGGCCACATCCCCTTCAGGGAGAGGGTTCCTGCTGGGGTACCTGGCCAGCCTGGGTGAGTGGCTGATGGCTGTTTGCCGCAAGCCTGGCTGGAAACTGGTATCTGGGATTTATTTAACTTCTAAAGTTGAAACTTTGTTGCTTTAACCAGAGCCTGGGTCGGGTTGACCCTGACAACCCAGGCTCCCAGTGCTTCCTTGAGCCCAAGGCTGGAAGCAGGTATCTGAAGTATGTTTATCTTCTATAATTGAAACTTTGTTGCCTTGAGTGGAGGCCACAGTCGCCCTAGGCAGACAGGAACCTTAGCTTCCTCCATCACCAGGGCAAGCCTCCTGCTTATTCCAGCTCTGTGGCTGCCAGCCGCCATCTTGGCTGGGTTAATTTCCATATAGCCACTCTGATTGGCTGGTGGGTGTGCCTTGGCTGGTGGGCATGGCTTAGATGTAAAGGAGTGGAGGTCAATTTGCATATTACTCTATTATTAAATTGTATATATCTATATATCTATACAATCTAATAAGAGTAATTTGCAAATTGACCTCCACTCCATTATACCCAAAAGCCACGCCCACCAGCCATGCCCACCAGCCAATGAGGAGCAAATATGTAAATTAATTCAACTAAGATGGCGGTGGCCAGGGAGCTAGAGTTGCTCTGGGCAATGGAGGAAGCCAGGGCCCTATGGGCCATGAGCGCTACTCAAGGCTACAAAGTTTCAAATATAGAAGATAAACAAACCCCAGATACCTGCTGGGCTGGGACCTTGGGTTGCCAGGGGAAACCCAGGCTTCTAGTGGGGGACCAAAGCAATAAAATTTCAATTATAGAAGTTAAATAAATCCCAGATACCTGCTTTCAGCCAGGCACCCCAGTAGGGACCCGAACCCTGAAGGGGCTGTGAGCAGCCTGAAATGGCCATCAGCCCTCACCCAGGCTGGCCAGGCACGTCAGCAGGTGGACATCCTCCGAGGGGTCCCAGACTGTGAGAGGGCACAGGCCGGGCTGAGGGACCCGCTACCCCCAACCCCCCACTGAATGCACAAAGTTTTGTGCACTGTGCCTCTAGTATACATAGATATATAGATATACAGAATGGCCAGATTATTATGACCACCCCATCAGTACTTCATTGGGCCACCTTTTGCCTTCAATACTGTGGCATTGACTCCATAACATGTTGAAAGGTGATGCAAGGAATCTGACACCATGCCTGATGAATAGCACTGTCCAGTTCTGTGAGATTTGATAGTTGTGGAACCAGCTGCCTGATGGCTCTTTTAACTTTGTCCCACAAATGCTCAATTGAATTGAGATCTGGTGATTGTAGGGGCCACCTAATCAAGGTAATGTCTCCCTCATGTTCTTGAAAGCACCCCTGCACAATACGAGCACTGTGGCATGGCACATTCTTATTGGAAGAAGCCATCTCCATTGGGATATGCCATTGACATGATAGGATGAACCTGATCTGCAATGATACTTAGCTATGTTGTGCTATCCAGACACTGTTCCACACGAATTAAAGGGCCCAAATCATGCCAGGAAAACATGCCCCAAATCATAACACTGCCCCACCAGCTTGAAGGCTTGTACTCATGCATGTGGGGTGCATGCTTTCATGCTGTTTCCACCAAATTTTCCTTCTGCCATTTGTATGATGCAACTGGAAATGTGATTCATCAGACCACATGACTTTTTTTCCAATGCTGGACTGTCCAATCCTGTGTTCCTGTGTGAATTGGAGACGTTTTATCTTGATAACTGCAGACAGCAAAGGTGTTCAAATAGGCCTTTGGCTTCCATATCCCATAGGATGCAGTGTACGGCTAATTTGCCTACAAATGTCAGGTGGTCATAATAATTTGGACACTCACATTCAAATATAGCCCATGTTCAAAGGCTGTTAAATTGCATTGTTTATCCATATCTTCAGAAAAAAGTCACTTCTACTGTCGCTGTGAACAACCTGCTTCCCTATTTATAATGGTCTGGCCATCTAGTAACTTCAGTGCAAAATTATAGCTAATTTGCCTACAAATGTCAGGTGGTCTTAATAATCTGGCCACTCAGTGTATATCAACATATGTGTAACTCCATCTACTGAAAAAAATCTGCTTTATTAACTGCTACACCTGATACACCTTGTCTTTGGTTGCGTCAAGACAATCAAAAGAGATTTTTGCTCTCATTCACCAGAATCTTCCAAACTCATATACAGGCCTTATCTTGGGTCAGTCAGGTACCAGTCCAGATAGTCTTGTTAACACATTTCTACCTTAAGACTGTGCCTTGGGTAGCTTCTAGTGCTGAGAAGGCAAATATGAATTTCAAGGTCAGAGGGGGAGTGGCGAGCCTCCCATTGCCCAGGTCCAGCTTGAGGGTCAGATCAGCAGTTATGTCTTAATGATCTTCCCAGTTGCATTCTGCTTTTCCACACAACTTCATGAAAACTATACATATAACCAATACGAGAGCCCATGTTGGGTAATTTCTTCATTATTGTAACCCCTTGAAACTTTTGTTCATGGTGGCCATGTGTACATTGTTTGGTTAGGAATCAATTTCATAATAGTTAAACTTTATTTTTCTGTCCAAGATCATGCACTTGGCTCACATGCATTCCAACAGCTCTGCTGTTTCTCTAATTAGAGCCAAGATTCTAGTTGTGCACACATTTCTCCCCACCCCACAGGCTGCATACCTATTCAATTATGAAAGAATTAATCACTGAATGAAACCCTCTTACATGTTGCGCAGATGTTGGGTAAATTTAAATCCAAAGATTACTTCAAAGATAAATATAAAGGGAGATATATGGAACAGTTTTGTTTTAAATTTTTAATGACATAGCATTGGTTAAATTTAAAGTTAAATGGTTTATAACTGGTCACTTATACATATGCATATATTGCTCTTAAATATGTGTGCATATATAAATACAAACATCTGAAAATAAGGCAAATACAATTTTAGAAAAAGGTTTCACAAAAGTGAAAATTCTTAAAATTGTGCTCTCTTTTATGAAACTATGAAAATGAGAGAAAAGACTATTTGGCAATAAAAGCTAGGAAACAACTGAATGCAGAGGATAATTCTTAATACGGTTGGGATATCTGTGGTTGTCTGAAAATGTCAAAAACAGATTAATTCATAAAAGAAAAGCAACTTATAAAACCACAAGATGAATTCAGTTAACCATACTAAACAGCCTCCTTCCCTGAAGATGTAATTCTGCTCTCATCATCTTGAAATGTCAAGGATAAAAGGGCTTTGAGAGTACAAACTCCCAGTGAAATAAAAATGAAAGACATTAAAATTGTCATTTAAAATTAAATAAAAAATATACTTGTCATTTATAAATAGCTTATTTTTTCCCAATATTCTTTACCTCTGTATTAGTTTCCTAAGGCTACAATAACAAAGTACCATAACGTGGGTGGCTTAAAAAAAGCAGAACCTTCTTCTCTTACAGGCCTGGAGCCTACCAGTCACAAAGCAAGGGTTTGACAAGGCTATGCTTTCTCCAGAGCTCTTAGGGAAGGAGCCTGTCTTGCTTCATCTAGCTTATAGTAGCCCACGTATTCCTTGGCTTGTGGCAGCACAACTCCAATCTCTGCCTCTGTCTTTACATGGACATCCTCTTTCTGTGTGTCTCTGCCTTTTCTTATAAGAACACCAATCAGTCATATTGAATTACAAGCCTTCCCTTACTCCAGTTGGACCTCATCTTAATTAATTATCTTTGCAAGTGACCCTATTTCCAATTAAGGTCACATTCTGAGGTATTAGAAATTAGGATTTTAATATCCCTTTATTGAGAAGAAACAGTTTAACCCATAGCAATCCTATTGTATGAACAGTCTGGTTCTGTTTTGAGGCTTAAAAAACTGACCAAGCCAAAGCTAGTGTCGATATTTCTACCTCATTCTTAAATGGATCAAGAATTAGTCTGTTACTAAATCTATGCTTTCATTGGTTCACCAATTCAATTTCATTATTACATTAAAAATAATTTGGATATGGTTTTAGGCAACTGATAAAACTCAACTGGTAATATGTATGCTTTTAGTCTGTGATGTTAAGGTCTAGTGTATATCCAATAAGAGAATGAAGATGATAACAAGTGGTCATGAATCTGTGCTTTGTCTCCCCACCTCAATTCTAATTTGGAAGAGTAACTATCATATCTCTTACTCTACTTGCATGAGAAATTAATACTATAAAAATATGTAAATGCATGTGAATGCCTCACCTAAGAATTGCTGGGCAAACAAAAGGTTCATTTTCTCAGAGGCTGTCAATATCTGTCTATCTTTTGGAAACCTAAACACTTTATTTTGGAGTAGAGAACATAAACAGGCTGGAATTTGACCATTTGTGGCAAATGGATAAGATAAATTCTGAGTTAAATATCATTCTGTAATTATAAAAAGTGCACATTTTCAGGAATAAAAAAAAACTAGAAAAGATTTGTGAAAGTATAAGAAATTTTATTGCCATCTAAGTCATTAGATTGTGTAGTATTTCTAAAGAAGAATAAGTCAACTTTATTAATATTCAATTACTGTCCCAATGACCTCATGCCATAAAAAACTAAGGTATGACATATGGGTACATTTTTAAATCCCGAATCTTACCACTCTGAACAACATTTAAAAATATTAATACTATTTTGGGGGATTCTTTCTGGCAAGTACTATATCCTTTCAGCTGGAAAAAAAATCCTACTACCACAAAAAATGAGGAATTTAATATTTTGGATTCATATTAAACTTTCAAGTAATTAATAATATATAAAATATAAACAATACATTAAAAATAAATGAAGAATGTCACTAAAGTTACAATTCTTGACATTGAAACTAGGTAGAATCAAAATGATCAATAATATTAGAGCTCTCCTTATAAGATTTTGTTATAAAATATTAGCTAATTGTAAAGATAAAATGAACATGGATGAAAGAAATACCCATCTATTCCTAAATTTATTTTAATGTTAATTATACCCACTAATTTTGCTGATTTGCATTATGTTATGAAAGATGGGGGTTAAGGAAAAAGTTGGAATGAGTGGCCATGTTGGTGGAGGAAGAAAGGAAAGTGTAAAAGCTGATGCTTTCAAGTCTCTCAGAGGAATTTGAGAGATTACCCTCCTGTAATCAGAAATTGCTTTACAAAAGCTAATCCATAGTTAATAGTATCATCATCATAATTAACATCAACATTTAAGAAAAGAGATGAGATAATCATTAAGTGCCAATTTAGTGGACTAGAGAGGGTCTAGACAAGCTTTGTGAAAGTGATAAAAATCCAATCCCTAAGAAAGAAAAGGACTTAGAGAAAGTGAAAGAAAAGCAGTCAATGTTTTTTACCTAAACAAAGGTGTGAGAAATAATACTAAGAGAAAGTATGTATTTTTCTATATTTGCAGATGTGTAATACTTATTCCTTATAAATGTGTGAGACTATACTTACTTAGGAACCCAGTTGAGTTAAAACACTGTATTTACATAGCTATTAATTCAGTGCCCCAATTTGCATACCATTTGCATTTCATTGCCATACCTGTCAATCAGTTCTGGACACCAGCCAGTGAAATGAAAAACACTTACACTTAAATTAGAGGAGGAAAATTTAAACAAAAAAAAATCTGGTGAATTCAACATGACTCTATTATGTGTTTTAGGAGGTAGAGCATATAGATTTGATTATAATTATGATTGAGTTCTCTAGGTATTTTATGAGCAATAGAGTTATCAATCACATTATTTAAAATAAAACATATTTTAGTTAAATTTTACATTGCAATATCATCACATATTTAAAAAGAATGAGTTTTAATGAAGAAAATTATTCTTTGAATTTGGATAAGTAGTCTTTTTTTTAATGTGTTTTGTTTGAGGAGTGATTTTTAAGATTAAATTATCACAACTAAATATATAATTAATTTACAATTGATAGGAGATTAAGTATGACTAATAGAAAATTATTCATAGCATACTGATTAAGAATTTGAGTTTTTGAATGATACAGACCTGAATTCAAATCTCAGTTTTCCAATTTATTCCTGTTTGAACTTGGTGAACATGGTTTAATCTTTAATAAAATAAATGTGAATAATGATCAATATATGCCCATTAGATTTTTTCTTTGTTTTCTGTAAGAATTAATGTAATAATATATTTAATATATTTTCACTGTACATGACTCAGTTGTAGCTCAATAAATATTGGCTCTTCATCTGGATTTTTCTTAGGATCTTAATAGCATCGTTTGTGTGTGTTATGCAGGTTGCTATTGGCATATTGAAAGCCTGGGTCATAGAAGAAATGGGGTAACAATTTCACATATGCTTATTGAGTTAATTACTAGTCTTTCAGGATTGTAAATACTATCTCCCTAAAACTGCCTCCTAATACTTAAGAGGTTACCCTTAGTTTCCATTCAGATTTCTTCTTGCACTGGTAGTGTTACAAAATTAGTTATTTCATTTGAACTCCTTTGTGTTTTTCTGTGAGATATTTGAAAATATACACTTTACTGGTTACTGGGGCCACCTTTTTTTCCTTGACTCTTTTAGTGAGGTTTTGTCAAACAGGTGCCGTATAATTTCATACATTTGTCACAGCTGTGTGCATAAAGCCAAATGGCTCTCAAGAAACGTTGCATAGTTCCACCAGTGGAATGTAAAAGTTGGCAATACTTTAAAGTCTAATAGTTTTTAAATTTTTTGCTTTGGTGAAAAAAAAACCCTGGACAGAGGTACAATAGACATTTTATTCATATGAGGTGTAAGACACTGAGTGTATCACAGGTGCTCTGGGTACCCATATTTCATCTTCACAATGAAATAGTTACACTAATGAAGGTATACACTTAATAAAAATATAACGATGTATGCAAAGAAAGTATATACATGTATGTGTGTGTGTATTTGCTATATACATCACAAACAATAAAATATTAAATACTAAAACAACTCAAAATATAAGTCATATCTGTAAAATGACTATTTATAGTTATATAAAAGTATTGTAAGTTATTTATTATGAAAATATGTGACAATCTATCAGCATTTGTCTCGGATAGGCCACCGTCACTACTGGAATACTAAGAAAAGTAAATTTTAAGAGAGAGATAGAGAAAAATAAAAATACAATTATTCCAATGTAAGTAACTCAAGTCCTTAAAAACAGGAATAACTGGATATCTTTGTATTTAATCCAGAGAAGTAAGTATCATTTTTCTATAAAGATGCCAACATTTTACCCTGGCCAGTGTGGCTGGTGGTTGAAGAATCATCCTATCCTGAAAGGTATCAGGTTGGATCCATGGTCAGGGTACATACGGGGGGCAACTGATCATTGTTTCTGACTCACATTGATGTTTCTCTCTCCTTTTCTCTTTCTGAAATCAATAAAAACATGTCCTCAGTTGTTGGTTTTTGTTTTTGTTTTTTTTCTTTTCTGTTTTCCTCTTGGATGGTGTCCAATCTTTTACCAGTCTAACCACTTAACTGCCCTGATACTTACCTTACATTCAGTTGTCAGTTGTGAGTGCCTTGTCATGTTTAGCTTGAGCCCCTTGAATCAGATACCAATGCCCTGTCTTGTATTCTGGGTGTATTTTATTGAATTTCAGATATAATATGACATACATTTTGACAGGATAGCAACATTTTAAAACTAGAACAGAAGTAACTGATACTTTAGAGAAAACTTAGATGAAACAAATTGCATTTCATCACAAATAATTCTAGTAAATTGAAAAAATAATTACCACTTTGGTGAAGGAAATGTAATATGCTGGTTTGGATTCTAACCAGCCAGTTTAAAAGTTTCCATTTAATACATAAAACTATGAAATTAAAACACAAATGCCATAAACTTGACAAGAATTTGGAAATGTTAATATGCAGTAATGTCCACATTTCTATATATACTAGAGGCCCAGTGCATGAAATTCTTGCACTGTAGGGGTGTCCCTCAGCCCAGCCTGCACCCTCTTCAATTCGGGACCCCTGGGGGATGGCCACAGGGATCGGGCCTAAATTGGCCGTCAGACATACTTCTCACAATCTGGGACTGCTGGCTCCTAACCATTCGCCTGCCTTGCTGCCTGATTGCCCCTAACCACTCTGCATGCCAGCCTGATAGCCCCCAACTACTTTCCTCTACAGGCTTGGTTACCCTTAACTGCCCTCCCCTGCAGGACTGGTCCCCCACAACTGCCCCACCCCTGCAGGACCGGTCAGCCTGGTCACCCTCAACTGCCCTCCCCTGCCAGCCATCTTGTGGCATCCATCTTGTGATGATGTGAGGGTGGCCTTTTTGTGACAACATAGGGGCGGCCATCTTGTAATGATGTGAAGGCAGCCATCTTGTGGCACAATGGCATGAAGGTCATCTTTGTTATAAGATGGCCTAAACCAGCAGTAGGGTCCCAGATTGGAGAGGGAGCAGGCTGGGCTGAGGGACACCCCCCCAGTGCACAAATTTTGGGCACCAGGCCTCTTATATATGAAAAAGTCTATGCAAATGGCCTTTAGCTATGATGTGCACTGACCACCAGGGGCAGACACTCAATACAGGAGCAGAAAGCATGGGCATGCAAACATGGAATAGATTTATGAATCTCAGAGAGAAGGGGGGGCGGGAAGAGATTAATCAAAGATCTCATATGCTTTTTAGTGGCTCGGTGCACAAAATTCATGCACATTAAAAGTGAATTTAAAAGGGAATTAAAAGGGAAATTAAAAGGGAATTAATTAGTGGAAATATTTTAATATTGCTATTTGCCCTTCCTTTATAATAGAAGTGTAAGAAATGAAAGGAAATTAATGAAATGTATATGAAAATAATATATAAATTTATTAATAAATAAACGGTAACAAAAGGATATAACAACAGAGGCATGATATAAAAACATCAAAAACATGATATGAAAACAACAAAAACATGATATAAAAACAACAGTGATGCAAACAATGACTGATAAAGTGATTAAACTTATTCTAATATCTCCCTGTATACCATATTAAGAATGAAAACACTTAAAAAGTGCTTGACTAATTTTAGTGATGAAGTACTTAGAAATTTAATGTCACATGCTCTTCAAACTCGAGAGAAAGCAACATATAACTGACCGTGTGCAAAAATGGGTTCAGGTAGGAATACTCCTACTCTGTCTAGAGTTTTTCCTTGTGATTTATTAATAGTCATCACAAATTCTGGCATCATGGGAAACTGTCATTGAATCAATTTAAATGGGAGGCCCGTGTCAGATGGGGACAAATTATTTCTTGGGATCAGAACAACCTTTTGCTCTGCAGAGCCTGTTAATATTTCATCTTTGATAATGTTAGGTCACAATCTTTTGATAATAAATCATTATAAAGACCCCATTTGCTATTACCAAAACCCCATTTACTATTAAGATTTCTCAATAGCATGATACTTGTACACACTTTCAATTTTAATTTATGACATCCATTCCCGAAGGAGTAATACTATTAAGGAATTTGATGGCAAATTTTCCTTTTCAGCATCATCGATTGAATCAATGGAATCATCACTCAAATATATGTGAAAATCTCCATCGAGTATATCCAAAATTTCTGTATTTAATTTTTGAATGTGCTCATTTTTTGGACAAAGAATTGCATGTTTAGATATATTTTTAGTATTATCTATAGATATAATATTTCCAAAGATGGCTTCAATTACAAATCATTTCATAGGGGATTTCAATAATATCCATTTATAAATGAAAACCGCTATCAGGTTTGCCATCTCCAAGTTTTACTAAGCATCTAATCTAATAAAAGAGTAAAATGCAAATTAACCCTCACTCCGTTACACCTAAGCCATGCTCACCATCCAAGCCATGCCCACCAGCCAATCAGAGCAACAATATGCAAATTAACCCAGCCAAGACTGCAGTCTGCAGGCATGGAGCTAGAGCAAACAGAAGGCCAGCGATAGGAGAAACTGCCTGCCTAGGCTGGCTGTGGCCTCCGCTCAAAGCAACAAAGTTTCAATTATAGAAGATAAATAAACCCCAGAAACCTGCTTCCAGCCAGCCTCACTGGGATCTTGAGTCAATGCAAGCTTGCAAATAGCCCTCAGCCCCTCACCCAGGCTGGCCAGGCACCCCAGTAGAGACATGAACCCTGAAGGGACTGTGGCCAGCCCGAAATGGCCCTCAGCCCCTCACTCAGGCTGGCCAGGCATGCCAGCAGGTGGACATCCCCCAAGGGGTCCCAGACTGAGAGGGCACAAGCCAGGCTGAGGGACCCCCCCGAGTGCACAACTTTTTGTGCACCGGGCCCCTTGTTCACTATAAGCAGAATCCTCTGATCTCATATTTGTTGTAAGAGACAATTTTCTGAAACATCCCCAAACATTGCAGTACTTTAAACTCGTTTTTACTATGGCTGATCACATAGCATGCAGTACAATACTGAGACATTGTCGAAAATCCCTTCCAAGAAGAACTTTCCCACTAAAAACAACATTCAAATTCATAATTTCTCTTAGTAATCTGTCTATGATGTTTATAGCATGACTGGATGCCATGGTGCATTCATCAATAATGAGAAGTTGGACCTTTTTAATAGTTTTAGCAACATCAATGTTTATATCGAGTCTAGAAATTTAAGTTTCATTTAATGGAATTGATAATTTATATTGGAAATGAAAGGTGCTTCCACCAAGAACTAAATTTGCAGAAAATCCTGTAGACGCTATGGGTAAAACAGTACCAACATGACCTCTAATATAATGTATTAAAACTTTATACAGATATGCAAGTGAATAGGATTCCTAGATGGCAGATCACTGACAGCAAGCTGGCCACCTGTCGATTCCGTGAGGAATGGGGCTCCCTCCTCCCTACTGTCAGTGTCTAGTTTGAAGGCTGGCCATGCCCCCTATTGGACCAAACCCAGAGTTCTACCATGCCATGGCCTCTGCCTCAGCAACCCAGGACTGACAGCCGCTGGGTGCTTCTGGCGCTCCCAGGGTGGGATCTTCCCTCAGGCCTCACAGGAAACAGCTCAGGGAGGGTGCAGTCCTTGGCAAGGTGACCCAGGAGCCTGTGCATCCATGCTTCAAGGGTGGGTTCCCACCTGAAATATCACCCTCAGGGAAAACAGCTCAGGGAGAGTGCAGCTGTTGCCAAGACAACCCCTGCAGGACTGACTTCCTTCTGGTTGGTTGAGCCTCGGACGTGATGCGTTACATCCAGAGTTTTTATATAAATAGACTAGAGGCCCAGTGCACAGATTCATGCGCTGGTGGGGTTCCTCAGCCTGGCCTGCAAGGATCAGGCTGAAACCAGCTCTCCACCATCTCCTGTGGGATTCTGGATTGCAAGAGAGTGCAAGCCAGGTCAAGTGACCCAACTGGTGCACGAATCCATGCACTGGGCCTCTACTATAATCAATAAGAGACTGAAAATCAAAGGCCCATTCAGTCATTAAATAAATAGTGTGTAAGATCATTAAAGACAGCCCTAACCTGTTTGGCTCAGTGGATAGAGTGTTGGTCTACAGACTGAGGGGTCCTAGGTTTGATTCTGGTCAAGGGCATGTACCTTGGTTGCGGGCACATCCCCAGTAGGAGGTGTGAGGGAGGCAGATGATTGATGTTTCTCTCTTATCGATGTTTCTAACTCTGTATCCCTCTCCCCTCCTCTCTGTAAAAAATCAATAAAATATATTTTAAAGAAAGATCATTAAAGACTAATCTCATTTTCATTTCTGATTGGTGGCTTAAGGGAATTTATAATCTCATTTTCATTTCTGATTGGTGGTTTAAGGGAACTTATGATAAATATGAATGTGGATAATAAATTTAACATGGTAATTATGAGCATTTGAAATATTTTCCTTTTTCACTAAGTGAAAAAGTGTGCTTCAAAAACACACCAAGCCAACAACAGAGAATGGAGAGGGACTATCTGTAGTGGCTATTAGCATCTGCACTGATTCTGGCAATAGATAGTTTGGTTACAGCTTGACAGCTCTCACATCCTGTCACTGTATCTTTGTGGATAAGGTGCAGAAACACACAGGATGCTGTAAAGGATTGTGGATTGAAAGGCAGGTGATTGCTGATTAACGGATCATTGTCTACAATGATAAGATCTCCAACAGTAGGTTTCAGAGTACTATTCCTTTTAAAATGGCCCATTCAACAGTTTTATCGATGTCTTTTCTGAACACACAGAAGTCATGATCATCTTTTTTGTGGGTGACACAAATCTAGATTGGGAGTTAATACATTGCAGCCAAAACTTAGATTCTAAATATCTTGGCAAATTTGAAGAATGGCCTGAATAAAACAAGAAAATAATGAAATGGATAGCGCAAACCTCCACACTTAATCTAATAGTTTCTAAAGAGAGAGAAATAAAGCAAACCTGAGTGATAATGGAATTAAAGTCAATGAATTAATGTAATTTTATGTAAACATGATTTCAAGGAGCTTGATGATTCTAAGATCAACACAAATTAATATGATTTAAGGCTACCATAAATTAATTTAGGACACACAGATGGAAACATGGTGTACAGAGCAAGACTAGACTCTACTGTGGTCTCCACTAATTAATAAGGGATGCATTCTGGAAATGTAGTAGATAGTACTAAAATGAACTCACTTCCTTATACAAGGTGTTCAGCTATATGAATCACATTTTAAGGGAATGGCAGGCATAGTAAAGGATACTTAAGATGATAAAAGAAAGTTACTATTTGGAACACTCCAATGAAATAGGTATTGAAGTAGATGCTAATTGTTATACATGGGAGAAGTGGCAAGGATCAGGGCTTGAAGGATTAGTGAGTAGGACACAGTGTCTCACTGGAGCTCAAGTTTAATTGATGCCAGGAAGAAACTCTGTGTATTTGAAATCCATGCCCATCAAATGACAACCTTGCTCAAGAAATGTCTTTTAGTCACAGATGTTATCAGTTGAGACTTAGACTGCCCGGAGGGAACAACATTGAAATAACAATAGGCGAGTTGCTGCAGTAAAGCCAGGAATTACCAATAACACATCTTAAATGTCAGAAACAATTTTTCTGATAATTTCTAAGTGTGGTAAGATCACATATTGTTCTCAGTTATCAGAAAAATCATTCCTGACACTTAAGGGGCATCTCTCACAGGCAGGCACTGTCATCACATGGCTACTGGTAGAGATCTGGAATCCTCTGCCAGGGAGAGCAGGAGGATTTACAGTGCTTCCCTGTGAGAAGAGTGTGCTTTCCCCAGGCATGGTCAGGGACTTTGCTTCAGCCAAAGGAAGTGGCATATGAGACCATGGAAAGAAGTTTTAAGAGCTTTAAGAGTTCCAGCCGCTTCATTTTTCCTTCTGCCATGAGAACAAGATGGGAACTTCACAGCAGCCTGGATCCTAGGGACAGGACATATGGAGCATAGCTGAAGACTTGCTACAGATGCCTGAAGTATAACCTGAAGAATAAAGAAGCCTCGATTTTGTTGGTCCACTAAAATTTGGAGATTATTTGTTACTGAAAACTTCCCTAGGAAAATTTGAAGAAACAACACAGAACCCAGAAAAATTGTCCGTGATAGGGAACTGAGGTCAGGTTCTTGCCCAGGACACATCAAGCTTCCATTTGGCTTGTGTGGCTGGCAATCCTAGAGCCATGCTAAGAGAAGGCATGAAGGAGACAGATAACTGCCAACACTGGTCAAAGGTGGTTTAAAAGCTTCAGTTGTCTCCAGAAAGTAGATCTAGAACAAAAACAACAGACTTGTTCTCAATAAAATGGAAAAGATGGTAAAATGTATCTGTCCTAATTTCTCTCTCTCAGTGCCTTTTTTCTGGTTTTATTTCCTATGAAAATAAACACCATGGCTTTCCTACTGCTTTTATCTCTACTTAAGATATTTAGACATGCCATCAAGGCAATGAGGACCTTGTAGTAGAATCTAATATAATAAAAGAGTAATATGCAAATTGACCATTGCCCGATACACCTAAGCCACGCCCACCAGCCAAGCTACGCCTCCAAGCCAACCAGAGTGGCTGTACGCAAATTAACCCAGCCAAGATGGAGGCCGACAGCCATGGAGCTAGAGCAAACCAGAGGCTTCTGTTGCAACTGCCTGCCTAGCCTGGCTGAGCCTCTGCTCACAGCCACGCCCACCAGCCAATCAGAGCGGCTATATGCAAATTAACCCAGCCAAGATGGAGGCTGGCAGGGCAGCTCAGTGGGGGGGGAGTCCAGCCTGGGTCCACTGCCTGGCTCTACCCTGGGGACCTCTTTGGGGGCGTGCAGGAGCACCCGTCCAGGGTCCGCTACCTTCATCTGCCCCCCAGGGGCCTCCACAGGGCCTGCGGGAGCATCTGCTGCACAGTGTGGAGAATCCGAAGCCAGTCAGCTGCCCGGCTCCACCCCGGATGTGTTTGCTCAGCAGCAGGGCCCCACCGAGGGATCCTGCACCAGTGTCCGCCCCTGGCTCGCCACCCAGCTCTGCGCCAGGTGTGTCCCCTCAGCAGTGGGGACCCACCAGGTGTGTGGGATCGTGGGCCCTCCAGTGGGAAACGTCCAGGCCTGCACTCACCAGCCCTCCTACCCCCCAGTGCACGAACCCTGAAGGGGCTGTGGGCAGCCTGCAAATGGCCCTCAGCACCTCGCCCAGGCTGGCCAGGCATGCCAGCAGGGGACATCCCCCCCGTGGTGTCCCAGACTGCAAGAGGGCACAGGCCGGGCTGAGGGACCCCCACCACCTGAGTGCACAAATTTTTGTGCACCGGGCCCCTGATATCAAATATTTGGCCTAAGCTTGGTTCTGCTTTATATGTATTAGAGATTCAGTACATGAATTCATGCACCAGTGGGGTCCCTTGGCCTGGCCTCTGGGATCAGGCCAAAACCAGCTCCCTGACACCCCATGAGGGGTCTCAGATTGCGAGAGGGTGCAGGCTAGTCTGAGGGATCCCATCAATACACAATCAGGGAGAGATGCGAGAGGTTGGCCAGCCGGGGAAGGACTGCAGGATGGCTCCAGGACATGTCCAGCCTATCTGGTTCAGTCTCGATTGGCCAGACCCTAGCAACAAGCTAACCTTCCAGTCGAGCATCTGCCCTCTGGTGGTTAGTGCACATCTTAATAACTGGTTGACTAGTCTATTGTCTGCCCCCTGGTGGTCAGTGCATGTCATAGCAAGTGGCTGAGCGGCCTTAGCATATCATTAACATATTATACTTTGATTGGTTGAAGAGACAACTAGATGACCAGACACTTAGCATATTAGGCTTTTATTATATAGGATTATTAACTAGGGGATATTCTTTTAATCTCTCTGAATCTCATTTATTAATCAGTGGTAATCATATTTCTTCTGCCTACTTTATAGTGATGTGGTAATGATGAAACAAAATGTAGGTGAATGCATTTACAAATAATTTAGGGATACTCAAAATAGACAGCTACTAATATCATCATCTACTTTGCCATTACATCATCATCCCTCTATTGATAATTATACATCCCAATATAGTGTTAAATAGAATGAAATTATTAGGTAATGTGGAAATTAAAATGGAATTTTTTTCTACAGAGATTCTTATCAGGAGTGTGTGAAACTAAGCTATACTACTTAGTTCTATAAGCATAAGCATTATTTTCATATCTGCAAGAGTTCCTTAAGGGAAAAGATTTAGTAATTGAAACTAGGCAATGAGGATTTAAAATACTATCTTTTATAATTCTCTATGAAGAGTATTGATTATATAAAACAACTAATGCATGTTTCCTACTCATTCTTTATATCCAGGAGCACCATTCTTATTCATGATATGTGAATTCAAATTGAAGGACCATAGTGAATTGACCAACAACACTAAATTTGATGATAATGTCGAAGCCAGAAAAATAAATCTACAAAGAAATTTGGGACATTTGGAAGTAGGCTTTGTACAAATACAAGTTGGTACCAATAAAAAGTTACTAAAAGAAATTCAAAGAAATGCACGTGGAGAAAGTTGATTGTAGGCAATGTAGTGTGTGCACTGTCCACTCCACTGCGTGCTGCTGTCCAGCTCTCGAGAATTTGTCATCTCATGATCTTCAAATGCCATGTACTCTTGTTCTTCTACCTTGATCCATGTTTATGTGCCACATTCAGCTTTTTCTCAACTTCTATCCTTACTCCCATCCTTACTTCCATCCTTACTCCCATTCCCATTCACTCCCAAGCTATTAAATTGCTCATCCTCACTCATCAAATGCCTCACTCCCTCAACATTACTTATTTCAGGGATCTGTTCATGTGACTTGCTAATATGTAACTGGTAACTAGAGCTTATGGCATTGTGAAATAGGCTATTTATGGATTAACTTATAGTAAAATTTCAGACAGTATAATAAAGTAAAATGAATTAGTAAGGATAGTGAGACACAGTATCTGAGACCAAGTATGTAAACTGTCAATTGCAATCAAATTATGAAATTGGCCTAATTTAGATAATTATTTGGATATTTGACTATAGCAAAGTTAGAAAAATATATGAAAAATCTTTAAAAAGGAATAGATTAAGCACTACAAATAAACGCTAATTAGAAAAAGCTCTGTAAGTTGTTTTGTTTTTTCTTTACAGCACTTACTTCATGGGAGATAACATTTTCATTATTGCTATTGCTCTGTAATTTATGCAATTCTTTCTGACAGATTCTAAGTTCTATCTACTTTCATACACAAAGGTAGCAGCAGCTGATACAGCTTTGGTTTATAATGAAATATATACTTTTCATATGCAATACACCCACTGAAGACAAGAGAGTTTGGTAAGCATTCTTCAAGAAAAAACTTGAATGCATAGTGTATTCTTTAGAATGTCTTTGAGATCTCGAAAATTAGTCATGTGATAGGAGGAAACATAAATTTAAAAATAGTTAATGGTTTTATTTATGTTTCCTCTCTATTTACTGTACATTGTCAAAATGGATGTGTGGTGGTGTAATAAATGAGACCTATTTCTTGAAGCTAATAACTAATGCTGAGTAAATCTGAACTGATGCTATAGTCTATTAAGTTTCAAACTATGATTATAATTTTCTTTGACAGTCGCAGATACAGGCTACATTTCTTTTTTTTCATTATTATAAGCATGAAGGGGAGACAAAGGGAAGAGTACAGAGATTTACAAAGTTCTCACAAAGGCTCTGTTAAAGGCCAGAAGTGTGAATTAGAAAATCTAAGCATGCTTTATGTTTCAATATTCTCCTTGTCTATTAAATATGTAGAACTGTCAAGCATGAGACACTTATGAAAATATGCCAGGGAGGAAGCAGAACTTAATAACAGTACAAACAACCGAAAATAAATAATCTTTAAAGACTTAGTAATTGCACATATTGCTGCCACTAACTGTATTATGTGAAACAGAGTTAACCCTACTCAAGATAAATATTTTGATTTAATATCAAATCGCAAAAGAGCACATCTCTGATGTTAGCAACACCTTAAGCTTTACTACTTAACAATATATTTGTATCATAGCCACATTTAAAAGAAAAAAAAATCAATATAAGTTAAGTGCCCTTTATTTTCTAATGCACATTTATAGAAATATATTTATTTTGCATTTCTGTATTTGCATACATACCACTCTCCTTGTTTCTTTGATAAAAGTTTTATGGGCAATAAATTATAAATCATGCTAATGTATAATTTATCCCTTTAAATACATATTTTATTTTTGGCTTTTTAAATGAAAACCGACTTTAGCTTTGTATTTTTAAGAGGTTCAAATTTAATACTTTAGGAAATTCATGAATAAGGCATGTTTTAGCCTTAATTTGCATTTTTATAGTGTCTACTGCAGAACAGTATAGATTTTGCTTTCTGAATGTACTCTTTCAAGCAGACACAATTCCCTTAAGAATAAGCCTTGAGAAATTCACTTGCCCTTCATAAAACATACATTTCATTATCTCCCTATAAATTGGACACGTCCCTAACAGGTGGAGCATTTGTGTCTACTCTGAATATTGTAATATCCTCTATTTCATATACACACACTAATACAAACAGAAAATGACCATTTTATTGTGTGGAATTGAATGGCAAGTGACCTGACAGGAATCCAAAATGCATTCTACATTCAAAAAGATAATCTTGAAATTATACAATTTTTTTACATTAAAAATCATGGGGAGAAACTCATTTTCCTTAGCTATAATCACATTTTAGACTTGGTTTAATATGTTAACAATTGGTTAAGGTAGCTATGAGTTTACAAAATATTTAGAATACCAAACTAAAAAACTTTGTTAATAAAATATAAGGGAAGTGACTTATACTGTTAGAAAGTGAAGTTAAGGACTGTAGTGATAGCTAGAGCATATATAACATTCTCTTTTCTCTTGCCCCTTTTTACTGGTATTCATGAAGCTTTTGTTGTGTAATTAAAGGAGGACTTGCATTTTTCTTGAAGGTAGGGCTTTGAGTAAGACAGAAAAACTTAGGTATTACTTTGGGAACACAGTTCTATTATAAAATAAGTTAGGAACTTCTAATCGCCTTTCATTCATTATTACTCTTTTCTATTATTATCAGAATACTCTATAATTATCATCAACTTTAATGATATGATTTCTTTTTTTCTTACTTAAAGATCTCTAATTATTTCTGTTACGGTTTCTCTAATTGTGCCTCCATCCCAAAAAAGATGTTAAAGTGCTTACCTCAAGTACCTCAGATTTTGTCTTTATTTGGAAATAGGGTCTTTACAGAGGTAATCATGTAAAAATGAAGTTATTAGTGTGGGTCCCAATCCAAAAATGATGGTGAAGAAAATAAGCCATGTGAAGACACACAGGGAGAATGCCAGGAAGACAGAGGATCGGAGTGATGCCTCTACAAACCAAGGGACAGCCGTGGCTACCAAAAGCTGGAGAAGGGCCTGGAATAGTACCCCCCGAACACCTTCAGAGGGAGCATGACCCTGCTGACAACCTCATTTTAGATCTCAGGCCTTCAGAACTATAAAGCCATACATTTTTTTATGTTTCAAGTCACTCAGTTTGTGGTACATTGTATCAGCAGCCCTAGGAAAATCAGAATCTGATACATATTCTCATTGCTCTTAAGACAATCTTGTCATCTTTAAGATGAATTATAAGGCCTTTTAGAATCTGGGCTCTGTGCCTTTTCCTCTTTTATGTTACTAATGCTTCCTTCCTGTTCTATCATGAAGCAATAGTGGGCTCCTTTTAGTTCCTCAAAATGTCACACTTTCTCATTCTCTCTCACCTAAAGTCTCTCCATTCTCCTCTCTATAATGTTAACACCACACTTTCCCCTGACACCTCTCTATCCCAAATTCTTCATTTGACTACTTCTAATCGTATTATGGATCTGAATGTTAATATTGCTTCTTATTTCAGAGGTGTTTCTTGTTCTTTTAGTCTCCCATAATTCTCTTTTTCTCTGTCATAAAACCTGTTCGCTTCACTAATGTAATGCCTCTTTTCCTGGCAAGATTGAACATTTCTTAAGGAAAGAACTATGTTTACCTCATTCATGCTTTAGCTCTAGTACTTATTAGCTACCCAGTAAAGAATTAGCATATAAATAACTGAACTGTAGTGTGTCATCTGCTCCCTCGTGTACATTTTTGTTTAGGTTTGTACTCTGTTAGAAGGAGCATGTATTCACTTTCTAGGGCTACCAGAAAAATGACCACAAACTTGGGGGCTTAGAACAACACACATGTATTCTATCACAGTTATGGGGGTCATAGGTCTAAAATCCAGTCTAGGCAGGGCCACACGCCTTCTGAAGGTGTTGGGAAGTATCTCTCCTTACTTCTTTCAACTTCTGACGACTTTGGTTTGCACAGCATAACTCTAAGCTCTGCTTCCATCTTCACATGATTCTTTTCCATGTGCCTCTGTGTCAATTTCCTTCCTCCTTTTTTTTTTTTTTTTAAATAAGCACACCTATCATTAGATTTAGGAACCACCTTATGTCTAGGATGCCATCATCTCTATAGCTTCAACTTAATCACATCTGCAAAGACCTTTTTTCCAAATACCATATTCATAGGATCCGGGAATTAGGTCTTGAACATTGCTTTCTGTGGACTATTATTCAACCTGCTATAGGCTGAAACTAATTAAAGTAATTTTATAAGATTTGTGGAACTGTGGGCACAAACTCAGCTATTTTGGGGAGTCTAGATAATGAGAGTAGCATGGAGGGGAGAAAGTTATTTTCTTTAACACCACATGGAATCCAGTAGTCTGGCACCCAGGGGACCACTGGTTTTGCTGACATGAGGAGACACTGCTTTTGGTACCGACACTGATGCTCTTGTAGTGGCAGAGGCTGTGGTGACAACGTGATAATCCTTCCAGTAGATTTACAGGTAGAGGACATGGACAAAGGTTTGGGAGGGAAAAGAAGTTGGAAGATGGACAACTCAGGAGACTGTAACTGAGAAGAGTTTATGGGGACTCCCTTAAATAATAGGGAGACAGCTTGTAGGGAAAGTGGGTCAGCTCAGATCCACTGAGATGGGGAATAAATGTCAAGGTGAACCTATATTTAGTCATAATCTGATAAGACCAGGTGATATTTAGTTTATAGCTATAATTTAAATTAAAAAATTAAATATTTTATGAGTATATGAAATAAAATATGCAAGAAATTTTCAATTAATCACATGAATGTGAAAGAAATGATATGAATCACTGAAGTTCAGAGAATCATCCTCTTAACTTTAGCCTTAAATTCACCATTTTTCCCCTCATGAACACCACTATAAAACAGAATCAATGAGTGTCTGGGTCTCTATCTCTGATTGAAATCTCCTAGTAGTAAGGCTAATTATAAATAGCAATATTAAAAACCATAATCAGTCTCATATTTAGGTAGAATAACTTTTTTACTTGGCTAACTGCCCATTATTATGTCCTAAATTAGGTAGGTTATAATAGAAAACATTATTGGAAAGTATAATATTTTATATTATCAGTCATTTTCTCTCACTATAAATATATGTTTTTTATACTTTCTAACATGATGATGTACTGGGAGAATGATCCTGCATGCAAAAGACTTGTTAGTTTGGCATGTTGGGGGAAAAACCCACAAAAAAACAACAACAACAAAAAAAAAAACACACCAAAGAACATGGAATCAGAATTCTTAATTTGAGTCCTAAATAGGCCATATAACGTTGCATAAGTCACCTAGTCTTTCTGATCAATTAAAAGGGATTTCTGAGATCTACTATTCTGTGATTTTAAAGAGGAATATATATAACAAGCTCTCTCAGACTAGCAGCTGTCTCTTTAGATCTGTTTGTAGCATAGTGAATGAGGTGTTCCATATACTAAAGAATCAGCTGAAATGTTTTGGCAAGGTTCCTGGATTTTGAAAGAGATATTTCCAAAGGAGTTTCAAGGGAACCAAAGTTAAATTAGCCAACTTTGCCTAGGGCTAACAACAACAGAGAGTCAGGCAGAAAGGGAGAGTTCATGGAGTAGAAGATTTTAGATTTTATGGGCAGAGAAAAATGAATCTGTGGGCTATTCTTTCTTTTCCATAAAGTTTACTAGATATTGGATATGAATATTATGCTTGTGAAGAATCTACCATTTCTAAATCCTTTAATTGTCTCTTGAAAGTCACA
>PVJC01021777.1:0-27932 GCA_004026665.1 Murina feae | reverse complement strand
TTGGAGGCTCCCGGGGGCGGAGCCAGGCAGCAGACCCAGGATAGCTGCTCCTGGATGCCCCGAGGAGGCCCCAGGCTAGACCCCCCCCTCCCACTGAGCTGACACACCTGGCACAGCTATGCCGGCCGGCTGTGGAGGCTCCCAGTGCAGAGCCGCCCTGCCAGCCTCCATCTTGGCTGGGTTAATTTGCATACAGCTGCTCTGATTGGCTGGTGGGCGTGGCCGTGAGCAGAGGCTCAGCCAGCCTAGGCAGGCAGTTGCAACAGAAGCCTTTGGTTTGCTTTAGCTCCATGGCTGTTGGCTGGGTTAATTTGCATATAGCCGCTCTGATTGGCTGGTGGTAACGGTCAATTTGCATGTTTCTCTTTTATTATATTAGATTTCCCCCCAGTCATTTGCCTTTCTAGTCTTTGGTCCTCTTCTTATTTTGGCTACCAGTGTTTTTCTCAGTGATTTGAAAGAACTTGTACAAATTAGAGAATTAGCAATCTTTCAGTTATGCTGCAGATATTTTCTCATATGATTATTATGCTTGATTATATCTTTTGTTATGCAGATACTTTAAATTTTATAGAATCAATTTTGTCATTCTTATTTCTTGTGATATGTGGGTTTGTGTCATGATTTGAAAGTCATGTTTCAATGATAGAACCTATGTATTCTTCTACTATTGTGCGTGTTTGTTTGTGTATGTGTGTGTATTTTGTTTCAAAATGCCATTTGCTTGGAATTATTTTAGTATTAGGTCTGAGGAATAAATTAAACCTTTTCACTTTCAAGTGGCTGACTCCAGAATGTGTTTATGTATGGAAAATGTGGGGAGACAAAAAAGCAAGAGATGTTATCCAACTTTTCAGCCTGATTTTTTTCCCTCTTATGATTTTTATGTTAAAGAAAGCATTATAAAAAAATAAACTTAATAAAACATAAATTATTTCTATTTTTACTGCTCTCTAGAAATTTCTTTCCATATTTAGTCTGACATTCAGTAGCAGTCTTTTACATTTTAAAGTTAGTATGTGCCTAACTTTATGTCAGTTGGCTTCAATAACTATGTAATGTTAGTTGTCATAAATTAAAAATAAATTATAGCTACATTTTTTAAAGGACTTAGTTCCTTGAACTCATTCATGAATCCTTTTAGTGGCCAAGGAAAGAGCACTGTGAAATGTAAAATTTAAAAGAAATGACAACTCTCATTTTACCCCTCTAGATTTTGGACTGGTTTGTACAGATATGTTTGGCCCTGAAACATGTACATGATAGAAAAATTCTTCATCGAGACATAAAATCACAGGTATGTTTATTGTGTTACTAGTAACTTCTAGATGGATATGGACATGGAACCAGCATTGTTTTGATCCAAAATTTTTGAACCCAATCTGCATCAGATTATCTGTTTTCTCTCTTCGCTATAATCCTAGAAGTCTTCACCAGTATCTTGTGTTAGACCTCCTGCCTACTATATCTTTTTATATCTTGGTCTGCTTTCTCATTATAACAGAAAAATATTTTAAAAATGGATATGTGGAAGGCAATGACAACTGGATATAAATTTCTAGATTGCAAATTGTTCCCCTATAGAATTTTGAAGATATTGCTCACTTGTCTAATTGAAAAGCCACCATTCTTAACCTTCTTTCTTCTCTCTGTGAGATTTTAGGATATTCTCTCCATCCCTGTTATGAAATTTCAGTGTTACACATTGATGAGGGTCAGCTTTTATTCATTTTGCTGTGTAATTTTGCTCTGAAAAAGTGTATTTCTCAGAAAACATTTTGGAAAATGTTTAGCTATATTTTTTCAAATATTTTTTGTCTGTTACTATCTTCAAGGTTGTCTTTGGGATTATTTTCTAGACATGGTGGAGCTTCTTAATCTATCCCTTCAAGTGTCTGTTTCATATTTTATCTCTGTCTCTCTGTTGCATTTTATAGGTCAATTTCATCAACCTACCTTTTTAATTTTGTGTAAACTGGTGCTTATCCCATCTACTTTTTAAAAAACTTTTTTATATTTATTGATTTGAGAAAGAGAGGAAGGGAGGGAGGGGGGAAGAGGGGGGAGAGAGATTGATTTGTTGTTCCACTTATTTATGCATTCATTGGTTGATTCTTGTATGCGCCCTGACTGAGGATTGAGCATGCAAACTTGACATATTGGGACAGTGCTCTAACCAGTTGAGCTTCCCTACCAGGGCTCTCATCTATTTTCTTAATAATGTTTTTTTCTTTGCAAGGTTTTAAAATGGATTTTCACATTCTGATTGGTTTTTATTTCATTACTAGGGGCCCGGTGCACAAAAATTTGTGCACTCGGCGAGGGGAGGAGGGGGTCCCTCATCCTGGCCTGTGCCCTCTCACAGTCTGGGACCCCTGGGGGGGATGTCCACCTGCTGGCATGCATGGCCAGTCTGGGTGAGGGGTTGAGGGCTGTTTTCAGGCTGGCCAAGCCCCCTCAGGGTTCATGCACGGCGGGGTGGGATGGCTGGTGAGTGCAGGCGTGGACGTTTCCAGCCGGGTGGCCTACCATCGCACATACCTGGTGGGCCTCCACCACTGAGGGGACACACCTGGTGCAGAGCTGGGTGGCAGGCCAGGGGCTGGTGCATGGTCCCTTGGGGGAGGCATGCTGCTGAGCAGACACACGGGGGTGGAGCCAGGCACATGCTCACACACGCCCCATGGAGGCCTTTAGGGTGGAGCCAGGTGGCTGGACCTGTGGCAGAGGCTCTGCGTGGGGGCAGAGGATGCTTGGACATGACCCCGAGGGGGTACCCACCTCAAGCCCCCGCCACTGAGCCTCTGAGGTCACGTGGGCCCAATTGCTCTATTCCCAGGCCTCGCAGGGCCAGGCTGGGTTGCCAGCTCCCAGCCTTGTGGCTGCTCACCGCTGTCTGGAACCACCGCGGGCACGATTGCTCTATTGCCAGCCCCAGCTCTATTGCTCTAGGACCGGCCGGCTCCCACCCAAGGCCGCCCAGAACCAACCACTGGCATGATCGCTTTATTCCCAGGCCCAGGCTGCAGGGCAAGGGCCTGGGCAGCCAGCTCCCGGCCCTGCTGCCAACTGCCACTGCCCTGAATCGACTTCCAGGGCACACACAGGTGGAGGCCAGACCTCCACCTGTGCATGGGTGAGCGCGATCTCTCTATTCCCAGCCCCATCTCTCTATTGCCAGCCCCGGCCGCAGAACCGGGGGCCTGGGAGGCCACCCGGCCCTGCAGCTGCCACCATTGTCCGGAACCGACCGCCGGAGCATGCAAGGGCAGAGGCCAGGCCTCCGCACCTGCGTGCGCTGGCGCGATTGCTCCATTGCCAGCCCGGGCCTCCGCCATCTTGGCTGGACTAATTTGCATACCATTGTTCTGATTGGCTGTTGGGCGCCCCGAAGAAACGGTCAATTTTAATATTACGCTTTTATTAGTTTAGATGTCTTGTTCTTTTTAAAAGGATATTTGTCCCTTCATTTATCTCTGCGATTTCTAAGCATTTTATTTTAAAGTTTTTGTTGGACTTTTTTAAAAAATTAATTATATCTAGAGTGAATTCATGTTCTGATGATTTGGGGGGGGCTATTTTCTTTGCATTATATTCCTCATATGTATGGCTTGTCCCCACAGCTCACTTATCTTTGCATAGAGGTTCCATGGTTGTCTCACTTAAGCTCTCTCAGTTCTCAGAAAGGGGAGTATAGAGGAAGTTTGTTTCCTGTGTCAGGGCCAAGTGTCTGTCTTCTTACCTTAGGCCTGCAGTTTCTTTATAGCGTAATAGCCACAAGGTGAATAGTGGGAAGAAGAGAAACTGTGGTGAAAGTTCACCTTTTCTGTCCCCCAACCCTCTGCCACCTAGTTCCGTTTCATCTCATTTTACTCCATCCCTGTTAACCTCCATTTGTGTCATCTTTGGCTTTGAACATGTGCCTGATTCAAGTCTCCTGACTGATAAAGATGGGTTTTTAATTCATGTTTTCCCACAAATCTTGACTTCACTGTTTGATAGAGTATTAGAGTTCTGTATTTATAAATGTATTGGAGTTCTGTATTTATAAATGCAAAATGATTGGGTAAATTGAAAATGGAAAAAATTTTAATCTATTTCTAGAGACTGTTTTACCTTTTTTTTTGAATGATGCCCAGGGATCTGCACTTTAAAAAAAAATTGGCATACAATATCCCATTAATTTCAGGTGTACACCATAATGATTTGATATATACATTTCAAAAAGATCACAATAAGTCTCGTTATCATCTGTCACCATATAAAGTTATTAAAATATTACTATTTCCCTATGCTGTACATTACAACCCATGACTTACTTTATTACTTTAAGTTTGTATCTCTTAATCCACTTCACCTATTTTGCCTGCCCCTCTTCCCCCATCCCTCATTTTTGGAAAATTTTAAGATTAATTTGTTACATTTACTAGTAGGCCTACTTAGAAGTTTTAGACAGTTGACGGAGGGGGAGGTTGGAATTCCATTTTTAAAACTCTAATGAGATACATTTTATATTCCATAAAATCCACCCACTTAAAGTGTATAGTTCTGTGATTTTTAGTGTGTTCACAGAATTGTGAAATCACCACCACTTTCTAATTCCCAGAGATTTTTTTATCACTCCAAAAAGAAACCCTGTACTGTTAGCAGTCACTCTCTATCCCTACTCCACGTAGATCTTGGAAACCACTAATCTACTTTCTGTCTCTATGGATTTGCTTATGGGGGATTTGCTTACATATATATTATGTAAATGTATTCATATAATATGTGCCTTTGCCTATTTTAAAATTGAGTTATTTGTCTTTTATTGTTGCTGTTGAATTGTAAAAGTTTTTATTCTGGATACAAATTCCTTGTCAGATATAGGATTTGCAAATATTTTTTCAAATCTATGAGCTATCACTTTTTTTGATGGTGTTCTTTGATGCACAATTTTTAAAATTTTGATGAAATCCAGTTTCTATTTTTCTTTTTTGCTTCAGTTGGTGGTATCATATCTAAGAAATTGTTGCCTAGCCCAGTGAAGATTTATTTACTTGTGTATTTTCTTCTAGGAGTCATAGAGTTTTAATTCTTATATCAAGTCTAGAGTCCATTTTGAGTTAATTTTTGTATATGATATAAGATAGAGGTATACTTTCATTCTTTTGCATGGGAATGTTAAGTTTTCCTAGCATTTTTTAAAATCCATTTTTATGAAAAAAGTTGATTCAGAACTGAACTGTAATAATAATTCTGTTTTTCTCTCTCACTTTTATAGAACATTTTTTTAACCAAAGATGGGACAATACAACTTGGAGATTTTGGAATTGCTAGAGTTCTAAATAGGTGATATATCAGTTTTAAACTTTGTTTTGATATGTCTTTAGTGAAGTTTAAATTCATGGTGATGTATACATGATAATTTACATCTTTAAGTACCTTATGCTTCTCCAATAATTCTTTTTTGTTCTAGTACTGTAGAACTGGCTCGAACTTGCATAGGTACCCCGTACTACTTGTCACCTGAAATCTGTGAAAACAAACCTTACAATAATAAAAGGTATTTAAAATACTTATTACACGTATATTTCCTTTAATTATATCTATACTATATTTATTAGCCTTTAGAATATTCTAAAATCAATAATATACATATGTAAATGCACACACACACACTTTTAAAAAATATATGATGAGGGGATATTTCACTGTCTTGCTAAAGGAACTATAGAAGGAATCAGTTTATTATTGAAATTATATTTGGAAATAGAGGGCTTTCTTTGGTCTTTCTCTTTGTAATAGTAACTTCCTACTGAATTATAATAGTTAATATTGATTGAACATTTTCCCTACGAAGGGCACTGTTCTGTATGCTTTCTATGATTAACTCTTAGTCTTCACAGTAACCTTATATATTGTATGTATTAATCATTCCTCCTTTCCTTATAAGGAATTCAAATGCCGAGTGATATAAAGTATCTTCAAAGTCCCAGGCATCTAGTTTACAACCTCAAATTTTCTAATTACTGAATTGTGCTGTGGTTACCAGACTGTAAATGTACTAGATGGGAAAAGAAATTCTGCCACTGAATTCCAATTACCCTTTATTTTCTCTCAGTCTTTCTAATAGAAAAATGCTAACCAAAAAACGTTGTTAATTTTGAAAGTGCTCATAGAAGCTAAAAGATAAAAATTGATAGCTGGCAATAACGCATGTATTATTGCTATTTGTCCTCCCTCTCCCCCACCTTTCTTTTTGAGGATAAGGAGGAAGCTCTATTTCAAATTTGATCATAGAGACTAAGAACATCATCCTATCAATGGATTTTTAAATAAACTTTTGTTACAAGAAGTCTAGTCCATTGAATATATTATTAGTGAATATTCTAAAGGATAACAGTATTTTCTTTGAACTAAAGTAATTTTACATTTTAATGTTACTTCAGTGTCCTGTGGTTAAGTCAGCTGTAAAAAATTATCATTGTTTCAATTAAGAATGGATTTAATCATCCTTAAAAGAATTTTATATAAAATTAATTTTGTGAGAAAATGCTTTAAAAATGTAATGGATGAGCAGCATTGATTATACTTCACAATTCATATTTTTATTAATGTATTTTAAAGTATTAATAGAATCATTAGTTTATTGTTTTTGTTTATTGTTTAGTCTATAACGTGTATAAGTTACTTAATAGCTTAATTACATTTACATTCTTTTCCCAGTTGAATCTTGATATTAAATAGATTTTGCTGATTGTGATTACAAGTTTATATTTGTAGATTTTTTTTGTGAGACATCTGATAAAGGTAATTTTAATAATGGGTTTTTTTCTTTTCAATAAGCTTAACTTTCAGGAGTGGTGGTTTTTGCTTTTGTTGACTTCTAAGGATCACTGTAACTCTGAACTATGAATATTATTTTTCTTTTAAAAATAGAGGTATTCTTTTATTATTAAAAATATCTGTTTGCCCTAACCGGTTTGGTTCAGTGGATAGAGCATCGGCCTGCAGACTCAAGGGTCCTAGGTTCGATTCTGGTCAAGGGCATGTACCTTGGTTGCGGGCACATCCCCAGTTGGGGGTGTGCAGGAGGCAGCTGATCGATGTTTCTAACTCTCTATCCCTCTCCCTTCCTCTCTGTAAAAAATCAATAAAATATATTTTTAAAAAATCTGTTTATTTTTAAGATAAAAGAGAAGAGCTCGCCCTAGTCTGTTTGGCTAAGTGGATAGAGTGTTGGCCTGTGGACTGAAGGGTCCCAGGTCCGGTCAAGGGTACAAGCCCAGGTTGCAGGCTCGATCCCCCAGTAGGGGGCATGCAGGAGGCAGCCGACCAATGATTCTCTCTCATCACTGATGTTTCTCTCTCTCTCCCCCTCTCATTTCCTCTCTGAAATCAATAAATCTAAGTAATAAAATAAACTGATGAACAGAGTAGATCCAGATACATGGAAGCATGGAATAGAGTGTGGAATCTCAGAGGAAGAGTGGGGGTGGAGGGGGTGGGCTGGAAGTGGGGAAATAAGGGCATATGTAATACTTTGAACAATAAAGAATTATTTCTAAAAATGACAACAGCAAACACACACACAAAATATATTTTAAAAAATAGAAGCGATCATATGTAAAGAAGATAGTGTAAGTCTTTAATTTAGAGTAAAACAATATATTTAATCTTACCTAATGTTTCAGTTGGTTCTCATGTTTATTTGAGATATAATTTTAGTAAATTCATATTCATCTTTACTGAAGTAGTAGTGTTCTACTTCAATATTTTTAGAAATCATGGTATTTTTAAAAATAAATCTTTATTGTTGAAAGTATTATATATGTCCCTTCCCCCGCCCCCTATTGGCCTCTGCTCCCCTCTCCCTCCCCAAGCCTTCACCACTCACTGTCTGTGTCCTTGGATTATGCATATATGCATATGAGTTCATTAGTTGATCTCTTCCCCTCCTCCACCCTCCCCTGCCTTCCCTCTGAGGTTTGACAGTCTGTTCAATGTTTCTATTTCTCTGGGTCTATTTTTGTTCATTAGTTTATGTTAGTCATTAGATTCCACATATGAGTGAGATCATGTGATACTTACCTTTCTCTAACTGGCTTTTTTCGCTTAGCATAATACTTTCTAGGTCCATCCATGCTGTTGCAAATGATAAGAATTCTTTCTTTTTTACAGTTGCATAGTATTCCATTGTATAGATGAACCATATTGCAAATAGTTGAATAAAGCATTTGAATTGAAATAAAATAACAATGGAATATTTATAACATTTACCGATTTTTTTTAATGTTAAATTTCTCTAATGTGGGATAGCTGCTTTCACCATTTGGTTATGGTTGAAATTTTAAGTTTTAAAGGACATGTTTTATGAAACATATTTTTGCACAGCATTTTCATGCTGCCATTGTTTTCTTTAAGTGAAAAAAATTTTAAGTAAAATCTGAAACTTACAAAAAATGTTTGTCATTCTTCTGTTTCCTAGTGATATTTGGGCTCTGGGATGTGTCCTTTATGAGATGTGCACACTTAAACATGCAGTAAGTACAAGTTTCTGAAATATTGTGTCAAAAGTGACTATAATACTTTTTAAAAAACTAAATGCCATCTTTCAGATGACCCTCTTGTACTAGAAATTCGTCAGTTTTTCAACTTCTTAAATTCTCTTAAGTATAAATTTTAATTTATTTTCCCTTAATATGTATGCATGTATTACATAATTCATGTTATATATTTGTTCTTATAATACATATATCATACATTTTCTGAAAAATTATTTCTAAAGACAAATAAATTTGCTGTACTTTTAAAGTTAAATTCATATATGAATTTGATATTTTAGTTTAATAAACTATTTGTTTCATTTTAGCAGGGTTTGTTTCTTTTTAAGCAGGGTTTTTAAAAAAATATTTATTGATTGATTTCAGAGAGAAAGGGAGAAGGAGAGAGAGATAGAAACATCAGTGATGAGAGAAGTCTTTGATTGGCTGCCTCCTGCACACCCCCTACTGGGGATCAAGCCCGCAACCCAGGCATGTGCCCTTGGCCAGAGTCTAACCTGGGACCCTTGAGTCCGAAGGCTGACGCTCTATCCATTGAGCCAAGCTGGCTAGGGCTCATTTTAGCAGTTTTTATCAAAAACAACCACATTATTTGTGTATGGAATTGAAATCATCTAGGGAGCATTTTTAACATATTTATAAAGGGATTTAAAAAATCAATTTAAATACCTTTTAATTCAGAGTTTTAAAATTTTTCACTTTTGAGACTCTTTGACATGGCACATACCACACCAAAAAGGGGAAGTTCTTGTCCTAAATAGGTTGATTTTTAATCACTTTTCATTTCAGAATTTGTTTTTTAAAAATTCGTCCCCCATTGCTTAAACAGTAGAGTGTTTTCATTACAGAAAACTTAAAAGAAAATATAAAAATATAAAGAAGTGAATAAGTACCAAAAGCAATTTTTTCAACCAGTAATGACTACTTGTAATATTTTGTCATTTCCTTTTAGGTTTATTCTAGAATAATCTATAGAGTGAGTTTGCTTTGTTTTTCCCCTGAAAAGTTTAGTTATATTGTATAAACAGTTTTATAACCTCTTTTTATTTCCTGATATTATTTGAGGAGTATTTTTTTTTTTTTATGTTTGCATACTCTCCTACTGTATTGCTTTGGATTTTGTTTTTGTTTCTTAAGGAAAAAATTATAGACTGCCAAAGTGATATGGAATGGTCATTATTTGATCTGTATGTAGAAGAATGGGTTAGTTTTTCTGTGACAGTCATTTTAAGTGTAAATCAGAATATTTTTACATTTACTTGTCACCATTGCTTCATCTACATTTAACTGTCAACATTGCTTCTGTATTTTGGAATTGTTTACTCTTAAGTGGACACATGAAATTAAGTAATTCTCTTACCTTTATTTATGAAGAGTTTGTCAGTTGAGAGATAGATAAAAATTCATAGTAGTGAAGAGATAGAGTAACAAGTCTTTTTGCATTTAGGATTTCTTCTTATGTACATAAATATTTTTATACAATTGAATTGTATTCAAATTTTTAATCAACTAAAGGACATATTTTAAATGTGCTAAGAGAATTTAACATTTAACAGAACTATTTTATAATTGGAGTAATCACCAGTGCCTAATCATTACCATGTTTTATATTCTATACTATTTTAGCCGAGATATCAAAGCTTAATTTTACTTACACTCCAAATGAAATCGTCTTAAGATTTTAAACTGCCCTATTTTTTAAAATTTCTGTTAGAGTTTATATTGTACTTAATACTAAAATGTGTAGTATTCCCATTGATATGACTTATGACTTTGGAATATTTGCTGCATTGTTGATTCTGTGGCTTTTGGGAACATAACAAACTTAAAAATAATAAGCAGTGTTTAAAATGAAACTAATTAGTGCTTTATTATATTTCCCCAAAATATTTTAGTTCTATAATTGATGTCTTGTTGTAGTTCCTACAATAGGAGCACAGGAAGGTAGGTCTTAAATGAAGACCACCAGGTTGGTTGGTTTTCATCTTTATTGTTATGTTTTTATAAAATAATTATTACTTATATCCCATCTCTTAGTGTTTTCAATAACTAAAACTCTTATAGCAAGTTATAACATATAATGAGGACTGGTATTCTCTTTTAAATATATTTACATTTCTAAAAGAGAAATATGTAAATTGGTCATCACTCCACTACGCCCACCAGCCAATCTGGCTGAGTATGCAAATTAACCCAACAAAGATGGTGGTTAATTTGCATAGGCAGGTGTGGAGCGAAGACCGAAGACTACTGAAAATTGAAGAGGCTTGGCTTCTCCGCTGCAGCTGGAGCCAAGAAGCCAAGCCTCGCTGCAGCTGGAGGGGAGAAGCCTAGCCTCGAGGCTTGGCTTCTCCGCTGCGGCCGGACCAAAGGCCTGGGTCCCAGGTGCCGGCGGAAAACCAGTGCCGGCGGAAAACCAGTGCCGGCAGCCAGGGGAAGGAAGGCCTATTGCACAAATCTTCATGCAGCGGGCCTCTAGTTTATAAATAACCAAGTGAACCTTGCTCTAGAGAACATATGTGGTTAAAGTACTTGGAAGAGGACTGTATTTCTGTTCTATATTGATAGAAAATGAACTATTGTAATTGTCGATATTCTCATTTGTATGTATGTTAATTTATTTTTTGAATTTCAGTTTGAAGCTGGAAATATGAAAAATCTGGTACTGAAGATAATATCTGGATCTTTTCCACCTGTGTCTTTGCATTATTCTTATGACCTCCGCTGTTTGCTCTCTCAGTTATTTAAAAGAAATCCTAGGGATAGACCATCAGTCAACTCCATATTGGAGAAAGGTTTTATAGCCAAACGCATTGAAAAGTTTCTCTCACCTCAGGTATGTTTTTTACTGTAGAATTAAAATTGAACAGTAGGGTTATGGCGCTTAAGTAGAACATGCCCTCCTCTGTTCTGAGGAGAGCAAACACATCAGAACTTGGGAGGGGGGGGATGAAAAAGCAAACAGTTCTGGGGCCTCCTTTCTTTCCATTCCTATGTAACTTCTCCTCCCTACTTGTTTTCCAGTCAGTCTCTAGGAGGGAACACATTCATTCTGTGTCTCCTTTAGCACTTAATCCTTAACTTCTGATCACCAAATGTGTGGTTGTTTTTCCCACACCAGGCAATTCTGTGATACTAGCCGGTGTCCTACAATTCAGCTTCGTTCTGACGCTACACCTGCAGATAGCTTCAGGTCCATCAGTCCCACAAGGCTGCCTCTGTTAAGTTACTGCAAGTCCAGGTTGTCACTTGTTCTTCTGACCAATCAGAGGTTCCCACAACCCCTTCTTGGGTTCAGTTAATTAACTAGAGCAGCTCACAGAATGCAGAGAAACATTCACCAGTTTATTATAAAGGACATTAGAAGAGTACAGATGAATATCCAGAGGAAGAGGTATATAGGGTAAGGTTCATCAGGGTCAGAGTGCAGGAAGGAGCTTCTGTCTCTGTGGATATGGGATATACCACCCTCCTGGCATGTTTACCAACCTGGAAGTTCCCCAAACCAGTCCAAATTTGAATTTTTTATGGAGGTTTCATAATGGAGACGTGATTGATTAAATCATAGGCCCTTAGTGAGTGATTGGACCTCCAGCCCTGCTCTCCTGGAGCGGAGAATGGGACTAAAAATCCAACCTTCTAATCACTTGATCGCTTGGTGGGTTTCTCTGTCAACCAGCCTCCATCCTTAAAGTCACTTTAAATATATATATATATATATATATATATATATACACACACACACACACACACATATATTTTTCATTGCTTTCAGAGAGAAAGGGAGAAAGAGATAGAAACATCAGTGATGAAAGGGAATCATTGATTGGCTGCCTCCTGTATGCCCCATACTGGGGATCAAGCCTAAAACTTAGGCATGCGCCCTAACCGGGAATCAAATTGTGACCTTCTGGTTCATAGGTTGATGCTACACCATTGAGCTATACCAGCAAGGCCTTAGATCACTTTATTAACTAAAATTCAGGTGTGGTGAAGGGGGCCTGTGATAAATAACAAAAGATACTATTGTACACTTTACAGTTAGGAAATTCCAAGCTTTTAGGAGCTACTAGTATGTGCCAGGAATTGGATGAAGATCATCCTATATAATAAAAGCCTAGTATGCTAAGTGTCTGGTCATCCAGTTGTCCGTTCAACCAATTAAAGCATAATATGCTATTGATACACTAAGGCCTTTCAGCCACTCACTATGATGTGTGCTGACCACCAGAGGGCAAATAGTCAGCTGGTCGACCAGTCGTTATTATGTGCACTGACTACTAGGGGGCAGACGCTCCTACTGATAGGTTAGCTTGCTGCTGGGATCCGGCCGATTGGGACTGAGCAAGATGGGCTAGACATGCTCTGGAGCCCTCCCACATTTAGTATATACTTAGCCCCCTGTTGCTATTTAAGCACCACTGAGATTTCATTCTTCATGAAAACTTTTACCTTTTGTTCTTCAGACTTATTTTCTGCTGTAAGTTGTGTGTCACTAACCACTAATGTATGTTCTGAGAAATACATTAAGGCAGTTTTATCATTGTGTGAACATCATAGAGTACACAAACCTAGATTATATAACCCACTGCAAAACTAGGCTAAATAGTAATCACTGTCACGTATGCAGTCTGTTGTTGAGAGAAATAGAAACATTATGTGATACATTATTGTAATACCACTCACTTGTTTAGTATTCTAGTGAGAAAGCGTGTGCTCCATTTTTTAAGGCTTTAACTTTCAAACAAGTTATGAACTTTACTGAAACGTATGAGCTATTATTTTCAGTATCACTACTTCTGAATCTTGCACACTCTAGAAAGTTCTTCCTGGGTGTTTCTTGACAAATCATGAATAAGCTCTGATTCACTAGGTATTCCATTGAGTGCTGTCCATCACCTTCTGTGATGATGAAGTGTTTTGTATCTGCATTATCCGACTTTGTAGGCACTAGACATATGTGCTTATTGAACATTTAAAATGTGACCGGTGTGACTAAGGAGCTGAATTTCAAATTACGTTTATTTAAAATTTTAATCCAAATAGCTACATATAGGTAGCAATTCTATTGGACAGCACAGCATAGGGATTCCAGAATCTTCTTGGAGTGTATATGCCCCATCTCTCAATTCATATTTGCATTCACACTGTGGAAAAGAAAGACTCAAATTCAAACAATGGAAGAAATTACCCAACAGAGAGCAGCCTGGAGTTGGTAAAGCATGCTCAGGGGTGGAGCCTGAGAATTGCATACTTAATACTTTCCTGGTGATGCTGACTCTGCTGGTATGAGGCTTTGAGAACTGCTTTAGGGGGATCCTTGCTGGGAAAGATGACTATCGCAGTCTACGATTTTTGCCTGTTGGAGCTTCTGGTCCACTGCCACTATAGGAATATATTATCCACCAATGTTCATTTCTCTTGGGGAAAAAAAATTAACTTGCTTCCCCACTCAGTAAGAAAAAAGAACAGACTTAAATGGAGTTAAATCGTTGTTGGTGTAATAGTTTGTACTTAAAGAGGGGAATAAATGTAGTAAGGGGGAGAAAATTACTTGCAGGCAATACTAATAATTTTTGCTTCCCAAAATATGTTTAAAAAGAGACACTTGTTGCCCTGGCTGGTGTTGGGTGTTTTTCAGTGGTTAGAGCATTGGCCTGCACATCAAAAGGTTTCGGGTTTGATTCCCAGTCAAGGGCACATACCTGGGTTGCAGGTTTGATAGGCAACCATTCAGTGTGTCTCTCTCACATTGATGTTTCTTTCTCTCTCTTTCCCTTCATCCCTCCCTCTCCCCCCCTTTCTCTTTCCTCCTTTTCCTTTCTCCCTCCCTCCTTCCACTCTCTCTAAAAATCAGTGGAAAAAATACCCTCTGGCCCCAGCCAGTTTGACTCAATGGATAGAGCGTTGGCCCGTGGACTGAAAGGTCCCAGGCTCAATTTGGTCAAAGGCATGTACTTTGGTAGCAGGCTTGATCCCTGGCCCTGGTCAGGACATGTGCAGGAGGCAACCAATTGATGTCTGTCTGTCTATCTGTCTGTCTCCGTCCCTCCCTCCCTCCCTCCCTCCCTCCCTCCCTTATTCCTTCCCATTTTCTCTAAAAATCAATAGAAAAATATCCTTGGATGAGGATTATAAAAATAAAAATAAATCAATAAACCTCTGGCTTTAGGGGAAAAAAAGAAGAAAAAATATCCTCAAGTGAGGATTAATAAAAAAGGGAGGGAAGGAGAGAGAGAGAGAGAGAGAGAGAGAGAGAGAGAGAGAGAGAGAGAGAGAGACATGTTAAATTTTGTTAGAATATTAAATATTATCCAATAATGTTTTTTAAAGTTATATATTGATGAGAGTGAAAACTTATGCCCTGACTGGTTTGGCTCAGGGGATAGAGCATCAGCCTGTGGACTGGAGGGTCCCGGGTTTGAATCCGGTCAAGGGCATGTACCTTGGTTGCGGGCACATCCCCAGTGGAGGGTGTGCAGGAGGCAGCTGATCCATGTTTCTCTCTCATTGATGTTTCTAGCTCTCTATCCCTCTCCCTTCCTCTCTGTAAAAAAATCAATAAAATATATTTTTAAAAAAGAGTGAAAACTTACTAGAAATGCTGAGAAGATTTAGAGTTAAGTTGAAATAACTGAAAGGTTAATCTGAGAAGGGGGTAATGAAGTAAATAAGGGATATGGATACACATAGAATATAGAGGTTATTTCAGATAGGAGGTAGTTGTGTTAAATTGATGATCCATAGAACAGCAAGCAGTGTGTGGGGGCCTTTGTGGTACATTAGGTTAATTTGGAAAGAAAGCTTGTTTGGAGAAATAAAAATAAATTGGTAAGTTTGGGAGGCAGTCAGCATAAGAGGAATTTGATGAATGGGTTATGTGATTGAGGAAGGAAAAAATGCATTGTGATTAATGTATTTTTTTAAGTTAAAATCTTTTCTTACTTACTTTCCCCCCTCTTTCAATTTAAGCTTATTGCAGAAGAATTTTGTCTAAAAACATTTTCGAAAGTTGGAGCGCAGCTTATACCAGGTAAATGAAATTTAATGAATCCTTTTACCTATTTGCAATAATTAATATACTAATTATACTAATTAGTAATATTCACTAATTATACTAGAGACCTATGTAGACACAGTAAGTTGGTATAATTATAGATAAATTTAATCCAGGTAAAATGGATATTTAAATTATTTATGATATAATAATATATAATGCCTTCTGATTAACCACAAAATTTTTATTTTTTTGTCTGCCTTAGTTAAATGAAATCTGTCTTAGATGTAAATGTGGATATTAGATTTATTGAGGTGATCACTTTGTAAATTATATAAATGTCTAATCACCAGATTGTATACCTAAAACTAATATAATATTGTTCCTTGTACTGTAGCTAAAAATAAAAAAATTTTTTTTAAGAATTAATAAAATGATAGTGGAGGAAAAAATGTAGTCAGTTTATAACTTGGTATTCTGCTAGTACTGCACTGTCAGCCTCCTAGCTTTCTGAATGTCATACTCAGTATAAGTCCAGTGTCCTGACATTGTCACCACACTCGGGTATGACTTTCTACTGAGTGTTTCTGTCAGTCCCTGTAAATGTAGGTCACTTCTGTCTCCCTTTGTCAGTGTGTGCAGCACCAGCTATGCACAGTGGTCTATGATGACTGCAGATCATTGGGCTGTAAGAAATGCCATCCATGGATGATGTATTGAAAATTTCCAGGACATTGAGGGTGTTCCCAGGGTTTAAGAAATGCCAGTAGTTAAGCAAATAAAGCCTGATCAATGCCTTGCTATATTTCATGACAAACTGCTTTAAGACACAGTACTGAAACTGTATTGGTGAGTTGGTTAATGTATTAAATGCAGACTCTTTTTTTAAAGTTTATTTTTATTGTTGATAGTATTACAGATGTCCCCTATTTCCTGTTCCAGCTCCATCCCAAGCTTTGACTATACTATTGTCTGTGTTCATGGGCTATGCATATATACACACAAGTTATTTGGTGGACTAGTTATTTTAATAACTAGTTACTTTAATGGTAGTTCTGTTTCTTCTCTGGTTGTCATTCTGTGATGGGTTTCTATTCCATTAATGAGATAGAGTTTTTTAAGCCAGCACATACACACTGAGTGAAGCTCGCAGTGAGGCTGAGGAGCTCATGGTGTGATACATCTGCTACAGAGGCCTTTTGTTAAGTTTCACTGTTCGTGGGAGGCTGGTCTAGATTCCACGATGTAAAGTAAATATTTTAAATGAAAAAATAAATTATCAAGTGTCATCTATTTTGAAATTTTCTGTCTTTATCAAATGCTTAGGTGATATTCTGAAAACATTGTCACAGAATGTTATTAAAATGTCTTAACTAAGTGACTACATCTTTATGTAAAATATTTTTCTTTGAGTAATACTTTATAATCCATAATTTAAAAAATAAATTAATGTGAAGTTAGGTACTTTATCAAGGATACATTTTTTTGAATGTGGTCATTAACAGTAGAATATTTGTAGCATTGTGGGTATGGTTTTTATACCATGTATATGTATATGCATATATTTGTGTGAGAGGAAAAATAGTTTTTGCATATAGAATGACTTCAGAATGGATTTCTAAAATCAGTGAACATTATTTAAGATTTGAAGAGTATATTGTTTTTCTTTTTTTTGTAACTCCTCACCCAAGGTTATTTTTTTTAGAGTGGAAGGGAGGAAGGGGTGGGGGAGAGAGAGGGAGAGAGGGAGAGGAGAGAAGGGGGGGGTTGGGAGAGAGAGAGAGAGAGAGAGAGAATCCATCAATGTGAGAAAGACACATTGATTGGTTGCCTGTACTCCTCTGACAGGGGCGGGTGAATCAAACCCAGGTACGTGCCCTTAACCAGGAATTGAACCTGTGTGCTACGAAGACCAACTCTCTAACCACTGAGCACCACCGGCAGGGCGAGTACATTATTTTTCAAACATAATGTTTTTCCTGTTTTACTCCATGTTGAGTGTGAGATGAATAAAAATGAATGCATTATCCGGAAAGTGGCTCCATATAAGCTGGAAGTGGTGTGCCGGTGCCCTCAGGAAGGTCAGCTATACTTAGCTCTCCTTAAAGACTCCTGACTCATCCTCTCAGTGTGTAGAGACTGTCAATTCCTGGCAAATCAATTCACTGTAAATAAAATTCACAAGGACAGACACGGCAAAATCAGCACATCTCTCTTGGCAGTCAAAGTCAAGCCTTATGCGAAGTCAAATCTTAATTAAAAGCCTCATTGTCACAAAGGCCAGAAATGCACCGTATCAGCACATTCTTTCCACATGGGTAAGCCTGTGTAGGAATGAGAAAGTTATTTTGTTGTAAGAGCAGTAGGATGGATGAAATGTTTAATAGCATGGGGTTAAAATAGGAGCTGTGTTGCTGATGGGCCTCTAAATATTTGGTGGGCTCCAACTCCTTATATTCTTTATCCTACTGGTAGCCTTGCCTCTGAGTCTGAGAAATGCTCAAAGATCAGATAAGTAATTTTGTCTCTTTTCTAGAAAGTGAGTTGGGAACTATTCAAATGGTTTCTTGGGACTCCTCATTTTTATGCTTTTGTGCCTCTTGCCGCTTTTCTGGCACACGCAGTATGTCTTGGGCGATGTTAATACATGTAGCCAGGTTACAGTGTCATGACTTTCTGTATCTGTGGTCTGGATTAGTTTTACAGTTGAACTCTCACAGGAATTTTTTTTTTCTTCTCACATTTCCTTGCTCCTGTCAGGGTACATTTGGAGCATGTGTTTGGAAAATCTTACACTAGCATACTATATTTCTCATCTCTTCAACCCAACTTACTTATGAATCTCTAAACTGCCAATCAAATGGATATTATATTTTATTTTTATAAGTTTATTAAGTTATTTGAATAATACATGTTCTTTGTAAAAATTAAAAGAAGAAAATAAAAATTAACTTGAATCTTGCCCTGGCTGCTATTGCTGAATGCTTAAAGTGTTGACCTTGCCCAGGAGGGTCGCAGGTTCAGTTCCCAGTTAAGGATACGTACCTGGGTTGCAGGTTTGATCCATGGCTCCAGTTGGAGTGAGTGCAAGAGGCAATTGATTGATGTCTCTCTCACATCAGTGTTTCTCTCCCCCCCCTTCCACTTGCTATAAAAATCCTCCCTCCCTTCCACTTGCTATAAAAATCAATGAAAAAAATATCCTCTGGTGAGGAGTAACAACACCAACAAAAAACTCGAATCAACACATACTGTTATATTTGTGTTTTTTTCCTATAATAACACATTTATAATGATTGAAAACTGGGTTTGTGCTATAAACAAAGATTTGTTTCTTTTAAATGACAATATTATATGATGCTCATTTTCTAATATAGCTAAATATTCTCTGAAGAACTGAGTTTACTAGCGACATTTCATTGTGAAATACTGGTTAATTTTTTTTCTCCTTTCCCTTCCTAAAAAGGAAGAATACTTGTTGGAAGAGATTGATTTAAACTGATTTATCACATGATAAGATCCTGAGATAGCAGGCTGGAAGAAGTAGAAAGAAAGCTGCTACTTAGGGGCAGTTTGATCAGAGAGGTACCTTAATAGATGTGGAAGATAGTGGAAAGAGGATTTGGGGAAGCTGTTGATATAGACTGTACTCTTGGATCTCCTTAATATCTTTGAAAGATGTAAATAGTAGGCTTTTCTTTTAGTTACTTTAGTTTAACTGTTTTTCTTGAATATCATTGTCCTAAGAGTGAATCTTGTCTATGTTTCAGTAAGAGTTTAATACATAATGCTGCAAGGTTTATCCTTATGTATAAATTTTGTTTCTCTATTTCTTTAAAATCCTAACTAATAAAAGCGTAATATTAAAATTAACCGTTTCTTTGGGACGCCTAAGCCACACCCAACAGCCATTCAGAGCAACTATATGCAAATTAACCCAGCCAACATGGAGGCTGCCACTCACAGACCTGAGTAAACAGGCAGCATCTGTTGCAGCAGGAGTGAAACTGTTTGCCCGCTGTCTGGGCCTCTCCCTGGGCCTCTCTCCCTCCAGGGAACATCATATTTGCAACATTGTTTCAATCCTAGAAGCTAAAGCAAACAGCAGGCAGAGCCTGACTTCTAATTAAACATTGTTTCATTATAGAAGCCAGAGCTGAAGCAGAGAAGGTTTCTTTTCTAGGCCCTGGCTTAAAGGAACAGTGTATCAATTATAGAAGATAAACAAACCCCAGAAACCTGCTTCCAGCCAGCCTTGCTGGGACATTGGGTCAATGGGAGCTGTGGGCAGACTGAAATTCTGAAAACAGCCATCAGCCCGTCACCCAGGCTGGCCACACCCCGCCTACAAACAGCCATCAGCCCCTCACCCATGCTGGCCATACCCCAATGGGGTGAGGGATGCCACTGGGAGGCTTGGCCAGCCTGCAAACAGCCATCAGCCCCTCACCCAGGCTGACCAGGCACGCCAGCAGGTGGACATCCCCAGAGGGGTCCCAGACTGCAAGAGGGCACAGGTCGGGCTGATGGACCTCCCGAGTGCACAAATTTTTGTGCACCGGGCCCCTAGTTAATTCATAAACATTCTTCTTTTTTTTGTTTATTGATTAAGGTATTACATATGTGTCCTTATTCCCCCATTGCCCCCACCCCCTTATGCCCGCACCTCCCTGGTGTGTGTCCATTGGTTATGCTTATATGCACGCATACAAGTCCTTTGGTTGATCTCTCCCCCTTACCCCCACCCTCCCCTGGTTTCCCTCTGAGCTTTGAGCATCTGATCTATGCTTCTCTGTCTCTGGATCTCTTTTTATATATCAGTTTATGTTGTTCATTATATTCCATAAACGAGTGAGATCATGTGATATTTATCTTTCTCTGATTGTATTATTTTGCTTAGCATAATGCTCTCCAGGACCATCCATGCTGTTGCAAATGGTAGGATTTCCTTCCTTTTACATTAGGGTAGTATTCCATTGTGTAGATATAATACAGTTTTTTAATCTACTCATCTGCTGATGGGCACTTAGGCTGTTTCCAAATTTTAGCTATGGTAAATTGTGCTTCTGTGAACATAGGGGTGTATATATCCTTTCTGGTTGGTATTTCTAGTTTCTTGGGATATATTCCTGGGTCAAATGGAAGTTCCATTTTTAATTTTTTTAAGGAAACGTCATACTGTTTTCCTCACCAGTCTGCATTCCCACCAGCAGTGAACGAGGGTTCCTTTTTCTCCACATCCTCTCCAGCACTTGTCATTTGTTCATTTGTTGATGATAGCCATTCTTACAGGTGTGAGATGGTACCTCATTGTTGTTTTGATTTGCATCTCTCAGATGATTAGTGACTTTGAGCATGTTTTCATATGTCTCTTGACCTTCCTTATGTCCTCTTTCAAAAAGTATCTACTTAGTTCCATAGCCCATTTTTTGATTGGGTTGTTTATCTTCCTTTTGTTAAGTTGTATGAGTTCCTTATAAATTTTGGAGATTAAACTTTTATTGATGATAACATTGGCAAATATGTTCTCCAAGCAGTGGGTTTTCTTGTTGTTTTGTTGATGGTTTCTTTTGCTGTGCAGAAGCTTTTTATTTTGAAAAAATGGAGATCTATCTATCATTTGTTGTAATACTTATCTATCATTTGTTGTAATACTTTAAGCAATAAAAAAAAAGAAGCTTTTTATTTTGATGTAGTCCCATTTGTTTATTTTCTCTTTAGTTTCCATTGCCCTAGGAGCTGTGTGACTTTTGCTTTTTTCAAAAAGTGGCTTTAGAAAAAGAGTTTATAATGAAGGCATTGACGTGTGCTAAGGAATTATATGTTTAATGAAAAGTTTCAAACTACATGCTACTTATGATTATGAAAATGAAAAGCTTTATCTTGAAGAATTTTCAAATTAAAGATTAACAGAACTCTAGAAAAGTTATTTTTATCTTTTCATGTAGCTAAAAGACCAGCCTCAGGACAAAGCTTGGCTTCTGTTGTGTCTGCTCAGCAAATTACAAAGCCTGCTGCTAAATATGGAGTGCCTTTAACATATAAGAAATATGGAGAGAAAAAACTACATGAAAAGAAGCCACTCCAAAAAAATAAACAGGTATGATTGTGTTACAAACTGTGTCATTAGTAACAAATCCACTTTGACCTTTTTTTTTATTGCAGCTCAGTTCCATTATCTTGACATTCATAGGATTGTTTTTATTTAGTTACTAAAGAACATTGCTGTTTTCTGCTTCACCAGTCTTCCAAAACCAAGAAGACAACAGAAGTCATAAACATTAAGTAGATATATTAACCAAAGTAGTTAGCACATTAAAAAGAAAGTGATGTTATAAATGAAATAATTTTTTAAACAACCTGAGCAGAGCCATTTCTGTGTGTGTGTATATATGTGTGTGTGTATATAAAACAAGTAAAAATCTGTGATATACTTGATAAAAATCTGGAAATTTTTGTATTTGAGAATTCATAAGCAGAGAAATATATTCACAAAGCTCACTTATACCAAGCTGTCAGCAGAGTTCCTTGCATTGTAATCTTCTAAAGATTGCCCTCACTGCTCTTGTCCTGAAGTCTGGCTTGTCTCTGACCACACTGTTGTGCGGCTCTTTTACTTGGTCACTGCTGTCTTTCCAATCCCTTCTTACTACTGAGTCTAGGGTGTGTGAGGGAGGTGTTTTCCTTCTCATTGTCAGACTGTTTCCTGCTTCCTAACCCCTCACCTCTTTCCCAAGCTCTGACACTTTTGCCACTAGACTAAATCACTGGCTACCCCTCCACATTAGGGTCATCTGGGACCCTCATTTTTGGAAGAGTTTAATACCTGACTCACTGTCGTCATTCTTGATGATTTCAGTATCCCAAAATGATGACCGTTCCAATAGTGCGTGGCCTTTTATTTTCTTATTTCTCTTTCAAGGAATGATCTTGTCTCCTACCATACCTCAGAACTCTCACCTGTAATATGCCATCAAATTTGATAATATTAATAATAGTAGCAACTATTCTGTCATTTCAATAATAAACATCCCACTCCCTGACCATTATCTCCTATGTTTCCTGCACTTTCCTCAAAGACTGCCTCCGAAAATGTCTGTCTTATTTGGACCTGTGGAACTTGTTAGTTTTTCGTTGCCCATTGCCTCCTAGTTTATATTTTCCTCTTCAGGCTTAAATTCCATATCAGCTCTCCTGCCCTATTCTAACTGTGTTCACTTTATATTTATAACCAACAATGTCAAATGAGCACCCTCTGGCTACCCTATGATATTTCCTCAGTCCATTTCCTCTCCCATTTTATAGATGATTAATTTCTTTACCTCCTTGTTTTGCACTTCAGACTAATGACCTTGCCTCTTATCTCACTGAGTAAATAGAAGCCGTTAGAAGAAAATTTTTCTACATCACTTCTGCCAGTCAGTCATATCTGTTTGAAATATTCTGCCTTTGTTTCAATTACTTTGGATGATCTGCTGTCAACTGTAGGCAGCCCTGCAATTTATGTACTAGTATATTATTATTATTATTATTATTATTATTATTATTTTCCTTTTTGGGCTCTCTTCTACATCATTATATTTCTTCTCTCTACTGAGTCTTCTCTATTAGCAAACCAACATGTTGTGTCTTTAGTCTCTAAAAAAAAAAATCTTTCCTTATCTCCCATATCTCCTTCCAGCTGCTTCCCTAGTCTCTGCTTCCTCTAACAGCAGAACTTACCCAAGGCATTGTCTGGGCTGTCTCCTGCCCCTCTTCTCATTTTCTTTGATCCATTCTGCTCTGGACTAGGGCATTAGTGGCCTCCATGCAGTTAAGTCCAGGGGTCAGTTGTCTTCTCCCTCAGCTTCTGATTCACTTGATTACCCCCTTCTGTCAGCATTGTCTTATTTGAGTCCACAGTGTTACATTCTTCTGTTTCTCCTCCTACCTTGTTGACTGCTTATCTCAGCCTCCTTTGCAAGTTTCTCATGTCCCTGACCTCTAAATGATAGCTTCCTTCTAGTACTAGACTCTCTAATCGACAACATCTATAAACAGACACTCAAATTGGTGTCTGGCCTGGACTTCTCGCCTGAGCTCTATCTTCATATCTCCAATGGAATTTCTAATAGGCACCTCAGAATTTAACGTGTAAAACTGAACTCCTCATTCCACCTCCTTCCCAAACTGTTTGTTCCTCCTTATTTCAGCAAATGGCAACTCAGTCCTTTCACTTGTTCTCATCAAAACCTTTGGGGTCATCATTGCCGACTCTTTCAACATCACATCCTAGCAACCCTGCCTTCAAAATACATTCGTGGCCTGACTATTTCTCATTATTTTATCACCACGTTAGTCCTCCCCACCTCCTCATCTTTCACCTGGGTTATAATAGTAATCTCCTGGCTGATTTCACGGCTTTCAAACTTAGGTTTTTCAGTCTGTTCTCACTTGAGCAGCCTAAATGCTCCTTTGACAACGAAGGTCAGATTGTTGTACTTTCCTCCTGGAACTTTCCAGGGCTTTCCATCTGTCTCAGGGTGCAGCCAGCGCCCTTACAATGGCCTGTAGAGCCCTCTGATGCCCCCTTTCCTCCCTGAGCCTCACTTTTCGACCCCCCTTGCTATTCCCAGTCCACTCATGCTAACTGAACCTCGGTGCCTTCAAACATGTCAAGCCCTTAACTGAAAGTACAAAAATGCATTTGTACTTTCTATTCCCTTTTCCTGGAGGACTCTCCCTTGAGAAAACTGTGTAGTCTTCTCTATTAGTTCTTGCAGGTCTCTGCTCAAGACCTATGAATAGAGCCTTCATCCTTGACAACTGTCCCTCTCCCCACACCCAGAGTTCTCTCCGCTCTGTTCTGCTTTGCTTTTTCCCCCACATTGTCACTGTCTAATGCTCTGTGTGTTTTTCCTTTTTTGCCAACTGTCCTTCTCCTCCTAACAGAGCAAAAGCTCTTGAGAGCAAGGAGATTTGTTGTTGTTTCTCCTGGTTCTGGACAAATAGCTTAGACTTTTCCAAGTCATTCAAATGTTCTTTAAAAGAATAAGTAACAATCAAAACCTTCTACAAAAGCCATTTTGTTATTCTTTTTAGCAAATAGGTAACTATTAAGAAACAAAACCTGGAGAGAGAAAATGATAATGGTTAAGTCCCTTGAGAATTCTGGAAGGTGTGCTTATTTCATATGGTCAACAGGAAAAAGGTAGTTTTAGTAATGATTTTGTTTAGTTAGTAAGATAAGTAGCCTGCTAAAATTATTACTAATAGTAGTACTAAATGTACTAAAACCTAATGTAATTAGCACTAGTTACTGATCACACCATGTATATGCTTTTTCTTTCTTATCTTTGTTCATTAGGTAGCCCTTCCTTCTTTTTAAATGTTCTTCTTTTCTTTGCCTCTCTTTCTGAGTAGCTAGGTGCATGTCACATGGATACTGGATTATTTTGTAAGTCCTTAGAAAATACAAAGTAAAACCATGTATCTTCTCCCCTCAAATCTTATAGTCCAAATAAAGAGACAAAGGCCTGAAATAAAAAATGAGCAAGTTGTGTAATGACTGCTCACTTTGTTAGCTTTAAATTATCCTATACTAGAGGCCCAGCACATGAAATTCATGAGGAGGGCGGTCCCAGGGGTCCCTCAGCCCAGCCCTCCCCCTCTCACAGTCCAGGACCCCTCAGTGGATGTCCTACTGATGGCCACAGTCTGGCAGCAGAGGCTCAGAGCAGGCGCCATGTGCGTGTGTGTGTGTGTTTGTGCATGCGCTGGGGGCCTGCCCCCAGCTGTACTGCGGAGGCTCAGAGCAGGCACCCCATGTATGTGTGTTCCTGCTGAAGGTCTGCCCCCAGCCACATTGGAGGCTGGAAGCAGGCACCCCACGTGAGTTTGTGTGTATGTCCCCACCTGGGGCCTGCCCCCAGCTGCATAGGAGGCTTGGAGCAGGCTCCCCGTGTGTGTGTGTGTGTGTGTGTGTGTGTGTGTGTGTGTGTGTGTGTCTGTCTGTCTGTCTGCTGGGGGCTTGGCCCCAGCCACACTGTGGAGGCTTGGAGCAGGCACCCCTCTGTGTTGATCTCTCAGGCTCTGGCCTCGCCTGCATGTTGTTCTCTCCCTTGAGCTGTGGCTAGGGCTGCCTGCCGGCCATGTTTGCCTGCTCCTGGATCACTGTGGCGACCAAGGAGCAGGCCTTGCTGCTTGCTGCCTGTGGACTGCGCTTTCCTACTTTTTAAAAAAATATATTTTATTGATTTTTACAGAGAGGAAGGAAGAGGGATAGAGTTAGAAACATTGATGAGAGAGAAACATCGATTAGCTGCCTCCTACACACCCCCCAGTGGGGATGTGCCTGCAACCAAGGTACATGTCCTTGACCGGAATCGAACCTGGGACCCTTCAGTCTGCAGGCGATGTCTATCCACTGAGCCAAACCAGTTAGGGCTCTTTCTTGCTCTTGGTGGTGACCAAGGAGCAGGCCCTGCTGCTTGCTGCCTGCGGGCTGGGCATGCCTGCTCGGGATCTGATCATGGTGGCAATTAGGAGCAAGGCTCTGCTGCCTGGCCCTGCCCGTGCGGCCCTGCTGGGGCCTGCTGGGACCTGCCTGCTGGCAGTGCTTGCCTGCTGGAGGGCAGCTGCTCACGGGTTGCCGAGGCAATGCCTGCTGGGCTCAGGTTGCCAGAGTGACCCCGCCAGCGTCCTGCCCCATCGCTATGGGCACCACCGTCTTTGTCACGGATGACAGTTAATTTGCATATTATCCTTTTATTAGATAGGATAATATGCAAATTGGCCCTAATGGGAGAACAGCTGGTTGCTATGACGCACACTGACCACCCAGGGGGCATACGCTCAATGCAGGAGCTACTCCCTGGTGGTCAGTGCGTTCCCACAGGGGGAACTCTGCTCTGCCACAAGCTGGGCTAACGGCTGCAAGTGCAGAGGTGGTGGTGGTGGTCTCTCCCACAATAGCAGCACTAAGGATGTCCGATTGCAGCTTAGGCCTGCTCCAGCCATCAGTCAGACATCCCCTGAGGGGTCCTGGACTGCGAGAGGGTACAGGCTGGGCTGAGGGACCTGCCCAAATGCATGAATTTTTGTGCACTGGGCCTCTAGTAAAAATAAAATGATGGTATTATGGTCTGGGAGACTGCCACATTGGCAGTGTGGCTTTGGTGTTCACAGCACTTCACTGACTGCCCTGTTTAGGTAGCTCAGGTGGTTGGAGCATCATTCCATGAACCAAGCGGTTGCAGGTTCAGTCCCTGGTCAGGGCACATACTCAGGTTATGGGTTCGATCCCCAGTCAGGGCATGTACAAGAGGCTACAGATCAGTGCCTCCCTCTCTCTCTTCTCTCTCTCCTCCCCTCCCCCCACTCTCTCTTTTTGATGAGGATTAAAAAAAAGTTCTTCACTGATCTAAGAAAGCTATTAGGAAATACCTCAAATACAAGACCTTTCTTGTTTCTTCCCTAAATGTACCCTACTCCAAAAAGGTAGGAAAATAATTTCTTCCTTATTTGAACTGCTTTAGCACCTTATTATATTCTCTTGTTATTTTTATTAGACTGTTAGCTCTCTGAAGTTAGGAACCATCTTTTATATATTTTGCTCAAAGTAAGAGTCTAGTAAGTTTCTTTAAAAAAAAGTGAATAAATTATTGAATGAAGTGAATTCCAAGTCAGTAAAACAATATCCTGTAATTTTTAAAATATATATATTTTACTGATTTTTTACAGAGAGGAAGGGAGAGGGATAGAGAGTCAGAAACATTGGTGAGAGAGAAACATCGATCAGCTGCCTCCTGCACAGCACCCACTGGGGATGTGCCCTCAACCAAGGTACATGCCCTTGACTGGAATTGAACCTATGACCCTTCAGTCTTCAGGCCGACGCTCTATCCACTGAGCCAGACTAGTCAGGGAAATATCCTGTAATTTTTAAGAGCCATGAATAGGGTTGGTTAAAGCTCTGTTTTTAGGCATAATCAGCAGGCCAGTATTTTTGAGCTTTCAACCCTATTGCCTAAGGTAACATTATTTAAGTGTGAGGTGATGAGAAATTTGAGCAGAAAATGATCCTTTATATGTGTGTGTGTGTTTAATTCTTGAGATAGAAACTTGATTTCTATTAGAGTTATTTGGTTCTTTGAAGTAATTTAAGTAGTATAATTTTTAAAAAAATATATTTTATTGATTTTCCATAGAGAGGAAGGAAAAGGGATAGAGAGTTAGAAACATCGATGAGAAAGAAGCACCAATCAGCTGCCTCCTGCACACTCTCCACTGGGGATGTGCCCACAACCAAGGTACATGCCCTTGACCGGAATCGAACCTGGGACCCTTGAGTCCGAAGGCTGATGCTCTATCCACTAAGCCAAACCGGTTAGGGCTAAGTAGTATAATTT
>PVJC01021776.1:0-27936 GCA_004026665.1 Murina feae | reverse complement strand
ATTTAAGCATAACTAATGGACACAAAACACTGGGGGGTAGGGGAGGCTGGGGGAAGGGCAGGGGGAAAAAGAGATATATGTACTAATCTTTGTAAAACTTTATGTAATAATAAAAAAAAAAGAAAAAAAAAGAAAAAAGACCCTTCACACACTACTGTTATGAATACTAATTGAAGAGCATTTGAAATCTTGCTCCCCAGCATATGTCTGCAGTTTGACTCAAATAAACTCATAAAACATTTTTAATACTATGGTTTGTTTGATTTTAGAGAGAGAAAAACATAAATTTGTTGTTTCACTTATTTATGCATTTTTGGTTGATTCTAGTATGTGCCCTGCCTGGTAATTGAACCTGCAACTTTGATATATCATTGGGATGTAGCTCTAAACTACAATTAGATACAACTCCTAGGGAGGACAATTTTATAACATAAATATATTTAAACCCTATGACCCAGCAATCCCATTTCTAGGAATCTGCCCTATATAGAAAAGTAACAAGGTCACACGAAGCAGCATCATTTGTATAAGGAAAATATTAGACACAACCCATGTGGCTGATTAAATACACTAGCACATCTATGTTACTAGACAGATGTTAAAGAAAATGCAGGTGTTTTCCATGTACAAATTTCAAAAGTCATCCAGGACAAATTATTAAATTAAAAAACATATGCAGACACCAAATGTTGGTGAGGATGTGGAAGAACAAAAACTTTCCTTCACTACTGGTGGAAATGCAAAATGGTGCAGCTGCTCTGGTAGAGTGACCACTACCTTGTTTATCTCTGGCTATAAAATAAAGGCTCAGCTTGCTGTCTGGATCTCTCTCTCTGTGTGGTCTCAGCCAGGCACAGGAAACCCACCTAGACACAGCTTATTCTCTTTGTCTTTTCTACATCCTTCACCCCACAACCACCCCCCCCACCCCTCCCCAGGCTCCGCGAACCCTTGGCTGAGCTGGCTGGGCACAACATCCAGACAGTGAAATATTATTCTGCACAAAAAGAAATGAACTATCAAGTCATGAAAACACATGAAGGAACCTTAAATGCCTATTAATAAGTGAACGAAACCTATCTGATAAGGCTACATACCAACTATATGATATTCTGGAAAAGGCAAAACTATGGGGGCAGTAAACAATTCAGAGGCTGCTAAGGGTTAAAAGAGCAGGAGGGATACACAAGCAGAGCACAGCATTTTTAGGTCAGTGAAATTATTCTGCATGATGCTATCATGATGAACACATTCATTATACATTTGTCAAAAACCCATACAATGTACACCACCAAAAGTGAATCCTAATGTAAATTAGGGACTTAAAATATATAATGATGTATGAATGTAAATTCACAGATTTTTAAGAATATGGTGCAGGATGTCGAGAGCATGAGAGTTTGGGGGTGACAGCAGTGGACATATGAGAACTCTGCTTTCTGCCCAATTATTATAAACCTAAAACTGCTCTAAAAAATAAAATCACAGGTTGAACATCGACTTATGAATCAGGAAGGCATGGTTTGATTCCTGGTCAGGGCACAGGTTAGGGGTTGTGGGCTCGATTTCCAGTAAGGGGCATGCAGGAGGCAACCAATCAATGATTCTCTCTAATCATTAATGTTTCTATCACTCTCTCCCTCTTCCTTCCTCTCTGAAATCAATACAAATATATTTTTTAAATCTGCAACTAGTTGAACATCATAAACCAACAAAGCTTCCTCTGCTCAACACATTATGACAAACCTGCAAGATCCACACATTAGTAACATTTAAAGGTGGGCAAATTGTATCTCATACAGTTCCCTAAAAGCATCCCTTGATCTTTCTGCATATAACTTCAAAGTATTTCTCATTGACAACTGAAGAGTATATTAATAAGTAAATTAATAAACTACAAGGAGCATTTTTGTTGCTGCCTTTAAGTTCTTGGTTTTATCAGATCTTCAAAAAGACTACACAAGGGACAGTTGAAAACTTTCCAAGAATCAATTAACAGATCACCTTTCATATATATTTGTTCCTCTCTCAAAAAAGGCCCTAACCTCATTCAAAAAAAAGGGTAAAACTTTCACTTCCACCCAAACTTATAATGCATTGCCTGGAGATATAATAAACTCTAGGGCCTCAAAAAAAGGACAAGTCAAAAAAATATTTGGGGGAAGCTTTTATAATGATAACTGAGGTGTCACAGACTACCCACTATATAGCTTCTTGTCCCTTTCAGTCTTACATATTTTTCCAACAGTTCAAAATGGGATATTCTGGCCCCTAACAGGGCTTTCTAAATTCTGATACAGTATAGTTCAAGGGCAATTGAGAGCAGTTTCATTTAAAGAACTTTGTCTCTTCTATCTCCACACACTCCACCCTCCATGCTGAACTGTCCAAGAATGCATCACTCTTTGGGAGAATCAGTAAGAGCAAATAAGGGACCACTGATAATCAACATCTAATAAACTCGATTGTTTCAAGTATTTAAATATAAGTCATTTCCTCAGCAATTCCAAAAATTCACTGCTTGAATATTTATTAGCTTGAAGAAAAAGCACATGTAAAGAGCTGAAACAGTATCAAGTAAGGAGGCTGATTCTTATACATGTAACAAATATTTTCCAAGACTACCAAATTTTCAAATTATCTCCTTAAAACCCACAGACAAAAACTGCATACAAATTATTTTAGATTAAGTGTGAATTATTCATTATGAAAATTTAAAACCTATTCTGTCAAATCCTATCATGAAATTTTTATTCTAATTAGATGTAATTCTCATTACATCTTTTAACCAGTTTGATATTCCTACCTCCTATTACAAAAGTCACAGCTATCTCTAAGACCAATTCTTTTTTTCTAATATTTTCACTGATTTTTCTTTAGAGAGGAAAGGGAAAGAAACATTGATGAGAAACATAGATTGACTGCCTCCTGCACGCCCCCTACTGGGGATCGAGCCCACAAACCTGGCATGTAACCTCCTGGTACATGGGATGATGCCCAACTGATACACAACAGTCAGGACCCAATTCATTTTTAACAACAGGTATCCTTTTCCATTAAACATACCAAAATAAAGTTATTAATGGAGTTATTTCTGAATCATTCACTTTTATTTATATCTAAAAGCTAAATATCAGAGATCAGAAGATGCAGGCACACACATTTAGAAAAGCAATAACACACCTTTTTCCATATCCCTCACTTCATAAGTATTTTATTATGTAATTTATAATGATGCAATGTAATATAAGCACCCTATTTTTTATATTATAAAAATATATTATTTGACTATATAATTTTCATCTCATTTACCTTAGTAGTATCTTTTAGTATGCACTGTATACTTTACTTCTCAGTAGTTTCTATACTATTAATATAAAAGCTATATTGCCCTAACCGGTTTGGCTCAGTGGATAGAGCGTCAGCCTGTGGACTCAAGGGTCCCAGGTTCGATTCCGGTCAAGGGCATGTACCTTGGTTGCAGGCACATCCCCAGTAGAGAGTGTGCAGGAGGCAGCTGATCAATGTTTCTCTCACTGATGCTTCTAACTCTCTATCCCTCTCCCTTCCTCTCTGTAAAAAATCAATAAAATATATATTTTTTAAAAGCTATGTTTATAAATAATATAACAAATACACATATATAAATTTATGTGTATTGCCCAGCCAGTGTGTCTCAGTGGTTGAGTATCAACCTATGAACCAGGAGGTAATGGTTCAATTCCCAGTCTGGGCACATCCCTGTAGGTAGAGCACAGGAGGTTTGTCTCGGTGCAGTGGCTGATGCAATGCTATGAGTACACTCCAGCAATTCAAATCTTTCTGGCACACCAGGAAGATGGCAACGCCCGCTTGAGCCCCTCCTAAAGCCCCCTACACAGTACCCTGACCTTGATGCTCATTGGCTCCCTAAGAAGACCTGGTGTTCCATGATTGGCTACCTCCGCTAATATATATCGCTGTATTCCTCAATAAAATTAGACCTGCGTCACAGAACCTGGTCTCCGGAGTCATGCATGCAAGCGTCCTAGCGCTAGGGGCTCCGTCGTCCTCACCCCTGGGAAATCCCCTGCTTCACATCCCTGCATTGTATGTTTGATCCCCAAGAAGAAGCACGCCGGAGGCAGCCGATCAATGATTCTCTGTCATCACTGATGTTTCTAATCTCTCTCCCCCTCTCCCTTCCTCTCTGAAATCAATTAAAACATATTTAAATGTGTATTAACCTATTTATTTGAACTTAAAAGTAGAAGACATTTTATGATATAGCTGGTTGGTTTGACAATGGAGACTAGTTTTCATTAATCGAGAGATACTTTCCATAAATTAAATTAGCTAAGCCTTCAACCTGAGGGTTTTGACAAAAATTTATTTATATACGTAAGATAAAAGCATTTTATGAAAAATTACATTAGCAAAGGTGTATTGAAATTAATATTTTTATTTTCTCAACCACTTCTGAGTGTAACAGATTTAAGAGTGCCTACAAGAGAAGAGGGGGAAATATGAGGAGGCACTTGCTAAGTCCTGACCAAGCCTTTTTGATATACTCCTAGGAACTAAAAAAGTCAATGGTTAAGGACCAGGTAACAAACAAATCCTTTGGCAAGTTAAGTAGTTCACGTTATTTTGCTTTCAACAAAACTGAAGGAGCGCTTAACAGAACTGTCAACTGATGGATGCTTGATGATAAATCACTGAGTGAGTTTTGGCATGTGACTTACAAGACTTTGCTATCACAAAACTTCCATTAGAATATATATTTATATAACCATTTATTTCTCAGCACTTAAACCACAAAATCTAAAAATAAGAGCAGAAATTGCTACCAAATCCTGTTTCATTCTATCAATAATTAATTTATATCTCTCTTTCTCCAGATATAAGAACCACTGGTGGAAGAAAGAAGATAGCACCATTCATTTGATTAAAACAAAAATTTTTTATTGTTGTTAATCCTTACCTGAGGATATATTTTCCACTGCTTTTCAGAGAGACTGGAAAAGAGGGATGGAGGAATGGAGGAAGAGACAGAGACAGTGACTGATTGCCTCCCACAAGCACCCTGACTGCGGCTGGGGATCAAACCTGCAACCAGGTAAGTGGTCTTGACCAGGAATCAAATGCACAACCCTTCAGTGTGCAGGGCGACACTTTAACCACTGAGAACACTGACCAGGGTTCATTTCTACTGAGTAATTATTTCAAAGTAAATTTTAATAAAAATTTTTGTATGTTATTCTAATCAACTGTGTGCTAATAATTATAATGATACCTCAAACCAAGGTATTTTTAATACCTAGAGCATTACAGTCACAAGGAAAATATTTCTAATCTAGCCTATCTAATAAAAGAGAAATATGCAAATGAGGCATCACTCCGTGACAAAGATGGCCACCCCCATAGTCACAAGATGGCCACCCCCATAGCCAGAAGATGGCGGTGCCCAGTCTGGCTCAGCCTCGCCAATGAAGTGGTCAGGCAGGTCAGCCAGGCAGGAGGCTGGGGAGGCAGGGGGTCCGAGGGGCGGAATAGGCCATCAGAGGGGGCGGGGGCAGGGGCAGAGCAGGTGATTGGAGGGGTATGAGGGTGCCCTACCCGGCATAAGGCCTGGGCAAGGGCAAGGCCAGATATCACAGGGGACTGGGCTCCACAGAGCGAGCGATCGAAGGGGCCTGGGCACTGGTGGGGCCAGCAAAGCAGGGGCCTAGGGGTCCCCTGCCCAGGCCTGCAGCATTGGCCAGAGGCTGTAGTGGGGCAAGGGCAGAGCCAGCGATGACAGGGGGCAGGATCAGAACCAGCCTGGGATCTGTGAAGCCGGTGATCGGAAGGGCTTGAGGTTTCCCTGCCCAGGCCTACATCCTGGGCCAGAGGTTTCAGGCCTGGGCAGGGGTGGAGCTGGGACTGGATGGGCAGGAGTGGAGCCGGTGATTGGAGTGAACTACAGAGGAAACACCTTTTCTTACCTCTCATTGGCTAAGCTCCCTGTATGCCACTGGTAATATTCTTAGTAACTTGGGTAATAAGAATCCCTAAAGGCGATCTCACTCCTGGAGAAAAAAAAAATGAAGATCCACTGCTGGAGGGCTAAGAAATGTCATATCCTGCCCTAGCCGGTTTGGCTCAGTGCATAATGCCTCAGCCTGCTGACTGCAAGGTCTGGGTTCAATTCTTACCAAGGGCATGTACCTAGGTTGCAGGCTCCTCCCTGGCTGGGGTTGTCAGGGCATATGCAGGAGGCAACCAATCAAAGTGTTCCTCTCACTTTGATGTTTCTCTCTGTTCTTTTCTTTTCTTCCACGTTCTCTAAAAATCAATGGAAACATAACCTCAGGTGAAGATAAAAAAGAAAGAAATGTCATATCCTATGAAAGACACATCTTGAAAATGCCTAAAGAAAGTTGTCATTTCTTCATGGTGAAGGGACTGGAGTCCATGTTTATGAAAACACCTTGGTGGCTGCAGTGACTGGCAGTGGCTGCAGCAGTGGGGTAATGGGGCTGGTGGCTTCCCCTGATTAGCCTGGTCGCCTCCCACAAAGGGAAGCCAGACTGTGGCTTAGGCCTGCTCCCCAAGAGGAGCAGGGAGCAGGCCTAAGCTGTCAGACACCCTCTGAGGGTTCCCAGTATGTGAGAGGGAGCAGGCTGGGCTGAGAACCCCCCACCCCCCCCAGTGCACGAATTTAGTGCACTGGGCCCCTAGTATATATATAAAACCTGAACATGCAAATAGACCAAACAGCAGACCAACCAAACAACCAGTCACTATGGTGTGCGCTGACCACTAGGAGTGCGTGTGGAACATGGCAGGCATCAGTAGCAAGCAGCAAAGCACAGAGCATGGCAGCCATCGGTCATAGTGGGACGGTGGAGCAGGTAAGCAAGGGCGCCAGACCACGGCGAGGCACCGGTTGCTGTCATCAGAGCGAGTCTCCGGTGGTTACTGAAAATTCTTTGCTCCTGCACACCGTGCTCATGCCCAGCGCTTGCACCAGCTGCTGGTGCTGGCCCTGCTCGTACCCACGCCAACAACCAGAGCCACCACTCGCAACTGCTGCTGGTGCCCAGCGCTGGCCCTGATCGCTTGCCACCATCAGCAGGTGCAAGTGGCAGCTGCCAGCCCCAATCACCCCAAGGGCTTCTCCACCTCCCCCTGCTCCTGAGAGGCAATTGGAGCAGCAGTCACCACTTGCACCTGCTGACAGCACTGGCCCTGCTGGCACCAGCCCCAACTGCTCCTCGAAGTCAACAGGTGCAAGCAGGACTGGCACCGTCAGCGCATGGGAGCAGCAGCGTCAAGAGTGGGGCTGCTGGCAGACAAGGGACCAGGGACCACAGAAGGAGGGGGTGCAGAGGATGGACCAAGACCTGCCCCTGTGCCCACTGCAGTCTCGCAGCCCTCAGTTCAAGGTGCATGAATTCATGCACTGCGCCCCTAGTTTTTATATATATATATATATATATATATATATATATATATATATATATATATATAGTGTGTACATATACATATATGTAAATAATTTTGGCTAAGATGTTTGATATTCAATAAAAGATTTTCAAGCATAAAAATATGTAACATTAGCATACAGTATAGAGGGAGTAACAGGATGGACAAACAAGTTCAAGGGGAAAATAAATTTCTAACCATTGAGCTTTTTAAAATGTTTTTATTGATTAGAGAGGCGGCGGGGAGTGGGGGGGGGGGAGCATCAATCAGCTGCCTCCTGCACACCCTCTAATGGCGAATGAGCCCCAACCTGGGCATGTACCTTGACTGGGAATCAAACTAGTGACCTCTGGTGCCTGGAACAATGCTCAACCAACTGAGCCACACCCACCAGGGCTTTGTTTTGTTATTTTTAAATTAATAATGGCATTTAGATTTTGTTAAATATAAAAAAAATGATTTATTTCATTAAAATATTACAATATGCAAGAAATTCTATCCTTTGCCACTTTTGCTGAAAAACTGTAGTTTTCAATTTAAATATGTGCAAAAGGATACACAACTTTTCAAAACTGTTTTAGGGAACAGGAGTAAAAATTTGAACACTGTCCTAGATAAACCAAATTACAGTAAGTCATCAATGTAAGTGAAGACTATTAGCAAAAGAGCAAAAACATGACATTTAAATGTCACTCTCCCTCAAAAAACAGACAGCCAGAAGGATATACATTTTTTTTCCTGGGTATTCCCACCTTTAGTGCTACAAACAGTACATAGTGGGTTTTAAAAATTGTTTATCTGGTGGGGTAATGGATAGATGAAATTAATGGTGAGCACATAAGTGTCAAAACATAGTATTTGGTAATGGGAAATTATAAACCAGATTTATACTAGAAATTAAATGGACATAGGCAGACAATAAGGCTCTTAAATTATGAAAGTCTCGGCATAAAATCTTGATTTATAGTTTTTAAATGATAGCTGAAATTTGAAAAAACTTTAACTCTTTTCAAGAGATACAACTACTAACTAAATGGAAATAAGCGTTTACTAAATGAAGGATACAAATTTGAAATCAAGTAACCATCCTAGTTATAAATTAAATTTTCCTTAGTAAGTTAGGATTCAAAGCCTTTAATAAGCCAAAATGTTATAATCATTAAAACTTATTTCAAAAAAATACTAAATCTTCCATCAAACATTAAATTCAAATTATTTTGTGAATTAATGTTTTCCTAAGACCCTCAGTAATTCTCTAATTTTCTCCTCCAAGATGTAGAAAAGCCATTACCTCCACCTGCCTGAACTATGTAGTTTCTACTTCTCACATCAATGGAAGTAATATTCTCTTAGGGGTTTTGCAAACAGGTACTGATTTATCCTTGAATTAATGTGAATTAAATATACTTAGGTGACACATTGCAATGTCAATCTTCTATAATAATAAAAGTATAATATGCTAATTAGACTGGGCAGCCGAACGACCTTCCGGATATCCTTCCAGATGAAGCCATGGTAGCAGGGGCTGAGGCAGAGGCAGTTAGGGTGATCTGGCAGGCAGGCAATTAGGGGCAATTCAGCAGGCAGACGAGTAGTTAGGGGTGATCAGGCAGGCAGAGGGGTGAGGGATGATGACGTAGGCAGGCAAGTGGTTAGGGGCAATGAGGCAGGCAGGCAAGTGGTTAGGGGCGATGAGGCAGGCAGGCAGGAGAGTGGTTAGGAATCAGTGGTCCTGGATTGCGAGAGGGAAATCCTACTGGATTGGGTCTAAACTGGCAGTCAGACATCTCCCAAGGGGCCCCGGATTGCAAGAGGGTGCAGGCCAGGCTTAGCCTTCCCCCTCTCTCCTCACCCCCCGGCACAAATTTCATGCACCAAGCCTTTAGTTCGATACAAAAGGCTTAAAACATTTTTAGTTTTAGACATATGACAGACATAAAATAAACTACATATATTGAAATATACTATTTTTCAAATGTGACATATATATCTGAAAATCCCAATCCCCTTCTGCCAAGAGGTTAAAGAGGATTTTTGTTATCTGAAAAAAATACTTACTTTCATATAATTCACTATCTTAGCAAGAACGCCAAACTTATATCCAGAGCTTCCTGAAAGAGCTTTCAAGTTAAATGATCCATTGCTATGATCTGAAAACAAAGTTCAAAAAAACAATATAAGATTTTCATATTAGATGTGATTGTAAGCAGCTAAGATGACTTTTTTAAACAGCTAAGATGACTTTAATTCACATAAAGATTTTTCTTGTTTGAGATTTTCTATCCAGTGAATTCTATACTATAAAACTTGGTGAAAAGTTAAAACCCTTGAGTGTATAATTAACTACCCATTGTCTCACTAAGGATGGGAACAAAATATACATAATTCAAAAGCATTAAAAAATATTTCTTTTGTAAGTACCTTTATCTCACTCTTTCCTTAATTTTGATTAGATTTTCCCCATAAATAGAAGCAAGACTCTTAAAACAAAACACAATACAGATCTCAATATGATCACTAGTGCTTTTCTTTTTAAATTATTTTTTAATCCTCACCAGAGGATTTTTTCCCCCCAATAGTTTTTAGAAAGTGCAAGGGAGGGAGAGAGAGAAACACTGATGTAAAAGGCACACATAGATTGGTTATCTCCCTGACGCATCCCAACCAGGATCCCAACTCAGGTAGTACATGCCACCTTCTTCTTTTTTTTGACCTTCACCCAAGGGTATTTTTTTTTCATTGATCTTTTAGAGAGTGTGGAAAGGAGGGAGGAGGCAGGAGAAAGAGAGAAACACTGATGTAACAGGGACACAATTGGTTGCCTCCCAGACCAGGACTAGGGATTGAACCGAAACCAAGGTACAAACTCTTGAACAGAAATCAAACCCCAGACCCTTCGGTTCTCAGGATTGACGCTCTAACCACTCAGCAACCAGCCACAGTCAGGTAGATGTTTTCTATCTGGAATCCAACCGAAACCTTTCAGTGTGCCAGCCTAACACTCTAACCACACTGGCCATAGTGCTTTTCTAACAAACTTAAAACCATGAGACACAGTGGTTACTTCTGGGGATAAAAAGTTCAATTTATCACTGATGACATCAATTTCTGCTTTTAAGTTAAAACAAATGGGCATTAACAGAATAAGAAGAATGATATCATAATTATTTTAAAGTAAATTTCAGAGATAAGTTAGGAATAAGAACTGTAAGTACTGCCACTGCATAAACATGGATGCTTAGAAAGAATGATAGCATGAAACGAGGGGCAATCTGTACAGAGGATTATTTGTTTCAGAACATCTATCATTTTGTTGCATTCTTAAAGGCATAAATCCTAATGCTACCCTGCAGCACAAATGCATTCCTTTAGTCACAACCAAGAACCAGTAAAAAAAATTCATCACATACACCAAAAAAACATTTCAGAAGTATACTTTCTATTAGCATGGCACCAGGTCAGAAATCATGAGGTTTCCATGTGGCTGATACATAAGAGAAGAGGTTAAACAGAATGGGGGAGAGTCAATGTCTGGCACCAGCTTGGTAATAGTAATTTAAGCAAAAGAATACATTAGAACCACCACAAGTCAAATGTAACAATTGTCAGAGATCCAAAAGAACAGCTTCTAGATGGCAATGCTCCTTTGAGATTAGTGAAAAGCCTTATTGAATATGCTTTCATGAGTCTAAAATGAGACTTCACATGCAATCTTCCTCTAAAAATAACTGTTACAATTTTGGTAGCTTACTTGACACATTAAAGTCTACTTTACTAATATTTCCCAAAGTATCAACAGTAAGAATGAGAATGCCATAGAGGTGTACTTTCCCACTCATTTTTTCAATTATAAAATACTACCTACCTATATGGTTCCTTTTTCAGATGTCCAGGGCCTTTACAACATTAGTAGTAACTAAGCATTATTAAACATTTACTATTTGCCAAGAGCCTTCTAAATGATATTTTTCATTTAATCCCTCCCCAAAATCATATTTAGGAGATACTATTGTCCACTTTTAAACAAACAAACAAACAAACACAGAATGGTAAGTGACAGGATATATATTCAAATCCAGGGATAAACCCTGTGATAATGCCTTATATAAAAATCATTAACTAGCCTTTTACACAGATTATGCCATCAGAAATTGGCTTTTTTTTTCAAGAGTATGGATATTCATAAATGTACATCTTATGTTTTATTTAACTTTAGTAAAGTAATATAAAGTTTATCCTGTATAAACAACGGGGAAGACAAAAAAAAGGTATATTAAGATTAAGCACTAAATGGTCAATCAAGATCCACATAGTTTTATTTACCAGAGGGTCTCCAGCATGTAACCCCTTACTAGCCATAGTGAACGTTGCTCTAGCCACTGTGGCTCTGTGGATGTAACGTTGGCCTTTGGACTAAAGGGTTCCGGGTTCTATTCTGGTCTTGGGCCCGTACCTCAGTTGCAGGCTCCTTCCCGGCCCAGGACCCATACAAGAGACAACCAATCGATGTGTTTCTCTCACATTGATATTTCTCTCCGTCTTTCCCCCTCTCTCTCCCACTATCTCTAAAAACAAATGGAAAAACATCCTCAGGTGTAAAACAAACAAACAAACTGTGTACTTCTGAAATGCTTTTTTTTAGTATTTTATGGCCCCAGAATGCGATTTACCTATAATTAAAATAAGTCCGTATAGCAAACATTTACACAGCCTACTATTGTTGTAATAGCCACTCCCATAATTAAAAACCTTGATTCTGTTTATGCTTAGACCAGAACTTTAAATAATACACCATAAATAAAAACATTCTATTTAGAACATCCAAATGAGAGTTCTTTTGCCATTTTAATTCACAGGCTGTCCTGGCCGTGGCTTGGTTGTTTGGAGCATGGTCCCATACACCAGAAGGTGGCAGGTTCAATTCCTGATCAGGGCACATACTCAGGTTTCCGGTTTCATCCCTGATTAGCACACATGGGAGGCAACCTATTGATGTGTCTCTCTCAGATCTATGTTTCTCTCTCTCTTTCTCTCCCACCCCCCTCTAAAAATCAATTTTTTTAAAAAAAAGACATATCCTTGGGTGAGGAGAAAAAAAATTGAATACAATTCAGACTGCTTTTTTAATGTTGGTGGTATATCTATCCTCTCCCAACTAGTAAAGCCAAAAACTTTATTTCTCTCTTTTTTCTCAGAATTTTTCCTCTATTAAACCACCACATGCGAGTAATAAAACACAATGAAAGAAAAAATATATAATTTATAAAATTGTATGCACACTTCCTGGAGAAAATATAAAGCTGATAACCCTGGGCTTTGTTTGTGTCCTATGTTACTACCTCTCTCGACATTATCTTCAAGCCCCAGCACTGAAATGTTCCCTGAAGGATCTCAAATATTACAGTTAAACAATGAGAAAACATCAATTTATTGCTAACTTACAAATTCCTATGCAGGAATTTAGGTGAAGGACAAAAAATAAGGCAAGAAAAGGGATGACAGCTGGTATCCCAGACAGCTTTATTCACGTTTATGTATGATTTACTCGTAAGGGTGGCAGGACTCAATGCAAATGAATGCTGAGGAAACTGTCAGCTGCCCTGTGGTTCAACCAATAGAAGCACAGCTCCATCTTGGCTGTGCACTAGACTGCATTACAAACAGACCGTACCATCAATACCATCGCTTCAACAGCAGCCCTTCAGACAAGAGGTACGTTTACATGATTTTTTTCATTCAGTAATACATGTCCTTATGATGCAGTATAAAAATATTTTACCATAGAAATCAAGCAGAAAGCTTTGTTCCTACTAAAAACCAAAAATAAGCAATGTATTCATTTCATTGCTTGGCAGGATTTTATTGTGGAAACATGAAGACTGCCTGTGTGTGCTATTTGAGAGCATCCTTACCATCTGTGCCTTAATGGAAAATTCATGACTATTGTCTTTAACCAGATCTATAGCCAGACCTTAGAGTAAACCATAAGAATTTGATTTTAAATGGTTATTTGCTAATTTTATTTTCTCTGAACTATTTCATCAGTTTGGTCTGCCTTAAACAAAGGATTTTTCTTAAAGAAAAATCTAAACTAAAAGCAAATCTTGGACTAAAGCTTTCTGGTTACATATGTGCAAATTATACTGGCTAGTTAAAAGCAGTTGCTTACAAAAAAGTATGATATATTTTAACATATATGAGAAAATAATTTGAATTTATTTGATTTTGTGAATCTATAAAATATCACAACTGTGATTTTTATATAAAAATAAAAAGACTATAAAGGTACCATTATGCAGGCTGCATTATATTATAAAGAAATACATAATTTCTATAGCTTCAGACTTTTCTAACATTTTAATTTCCTTACGTAAGTAAAATCTTAAAGTCCATATTACTCTAACATTCAAGTCATGCTATTTTTAAATGAAAACCTTTTTGAAATAGCCTTTCATTTTTGTATATGCCACCAAAAGATATCACAGTAACATTAATGTTGAAGTTATTCTCAAATTTACCCTCACAATAAATACGAAATCTTATTAATTCGCTGCATTTAGAAATAAAAATATGTCCTAAGAACTGGTTAAGGTAGGAGAGTACAGTACCTTTCAAAATACTAAAATTACTTTCATGGCTCAGATTAACTACTCATGTCTACTAAAAACCAGTAGCAACTGCTGACCAAATTTCTAATTTTATAATATTCAAGCATGAAAATATCATTTAGTAGATGCTAGACTTAAAAAATATTACCTAGAAATGTTGACCTAAAAATCCAACTTCTGCCCTTTTCTCTGCTGGTAAATCTATTTAAAGAACTTTTTTTTTTCCATAATTTTTATTTATTTTATTTCTTAGCCTGCATATAGCTAATATAAGTGTCCCTTACAAAGACCAAAGGTTGCTATAAGAAGATATTAGATCTCTCCAGGTTCAGCACAATGGGGTTCGTTACCTAGAAAACATTCCTGTTTGCCATATAAAGTATGGGTACCCAAAAAGAGTCTCAGATAAAGTAAAAACTACTTTGCAAAAAAAAAAGAAAGTTAACTTGTAACTCAAATTTCAGGTAAATTGTAAACTAAAACCCTTACCACCTACATTGTTTAAAACCATAATCAGCCTACATTTCCCTGGTAACACATCTCTAGTTAGCATAGATGTAGGCTCATTGCTGTTTCACTCAACTGGCTAGAGGCATGGCCTGTCTCAGAGAGTTCCAGGGCTAACTGTATTGCTGCTCTATTTGTAAAGGCCATTATTATTAATTGATCATATTTCAAAGTGACATGCTTAAAAGGCACTAGAAAATTCAATCCAAGGGCTTTTACCATAAATATAGCAAAAGCATAAATTTATTCTGATTTGGCAATTCAAGGTTTCAAAACAGTCCTAGTCTTAGCCCCATAAATATTTCACTAGATCCTTTTGAAATGGGAGGAAAAATAGGTGAAGGTAATTATTCCAAAAATAACAAACTAAAGAAGTATATGGTATTTACCTTAACACTTCCCATTCCTGTAATGAAATTTTACTTTATTATTTTAATATATTTTTACTGATTCTGTGAAGGAGAGGGAGAAAGAGAGAAACATGAGTGATGAAAGAGAATCACTGATCAGCTGCCCCCTCCCTACACGCCCCGGTACTGGGGATTGAGCCCACAACCAGGCATGTAGCCTTGACCAGAATCAAACCTGGGACCCTTCAGTCCACAGGCTGATGTTCTATCCACTATCTAGGGCTGTAATGAAATTTTAAAGGCGCTAAGGGGGATGCAAAAAAGTATAGATTTTTTTCTTTTTTTGCCATTCTCTCTTTTCAAAGGCATGTTTACAGCATTTGCTTTATATAAATTTACATTTTAATTTCAAAAATATAGTCTCAAGATATTTAAAAAATTCTAATGGCAAATATCTTTTTGCATGTCTAGTTATGTCTAATCCAAAGTAAATTCATTTTACCCTAAATTTAACACAAAAAATTACTAGAGCTCTACTATACTTAGGGAGAAAAAAATAAATCACATGAAATATAAAGTGAAAAATGATTCCATATTATAAGGGTTTACTATTTTCAGCTATGCCCAGAAGCTAACTAGAAAGTGAGTGTTTTAAACTGCTCATCAGTTATCAACGCACTTACAGGGGGCACACTGTCATCATCTGTAACATAAACCTGACATGTACATACTCTTCCCTAAACTGCTTAGATGCTTCTAGCAAAGCTTACAATGCCCTGGTAGATGGCATACACTGCTCTCCACTGTATTATTACAAGCATTATGATGAGCATATCTATGTGAATAAGATATGCAGTCTAATCAAAATGACAGTGTTGCCCTAGTCAGTTTGGCTCAGTGGATAGAGCATCAGCCTGCGGACTGAAGGGTCCCAGGTTCAATTCCAGTCAAGGGCATGTACCTTGGTTGCAGGCACATCCCCAATGGGAGGTGTACAGGAAGCAGCTGATCAGTGTTTCTAACTCTTTATCCCTCTCCCTTCCTCTCTGTAAAAAAAAATACATATATCAATAAAATATATATATATATATTTTAAAATGACCGTGTTTGCCCTAGCTGGTTTGGCTCAGTGGATACAGCGTCAGCCTGTGGACTGAAGGGTCCTGGGTTCAATTCCAGTCAAGGGCACGTACCCCGGTTGCGGGTTCTTCCCTAGCCTGGGCCTTAGTTAGGACTCATGCAGGAGGCAACAATAATGTTTCTCTCTCTCTTTCCATCTTTCTTCCACTCTTCTCTAAAATCAGTGGGAAAATATCCTTGGATTAGGATTAAAAAAAAAAAGGGCGGTGTTTGATAATCCTAATTTTTTAGAATCCAGAAATCTCAATAAATGTACTAAATAGATATAGGACACAACAGATTTTTAAAAGCCAAAGGCAAGGAATACTTTTAAAATATATTTGGGTTTTGAATAAGTAATATAGTCAAATAGTTCAAAAACTAAAAGAATGTCCAGTTGGTATGGCTCAGTGGTTGAGTAGTATGAACCAGGAGCACAGTTCGATTCCCAATCAAGGCACATGCCCAGGTTGCAGGCTTGATCCCCAGTGTGGGGCATACAGGAGGCAGTCAATCAATGATTCTCATCACTGATGTTCCTATCTCTCTTTCCCTCTCTGAAGTCAATCAAAATATATTTTTTAAAAACTAAAAGAATGTAACAAGGTATATCTTGAGAAATCTCACACACACGCCCCTGCCCCCAAAATCTACTGTCCATCTAAGCCCACAAGTAATCACTGTTTATATATTCAAGATTTTTGTACAGATACAAATAAAACTATTTATTTCCCCCTTTCCTATACATGCTGTACTGTACCTTGCTCTTTTCACTTAACCAACATACCCTAAAAATCTTTCCATATCACCACACAATTACCTCATTCATGAATAACAGTCAATTGGGTCAATATTCTATATTAATTTTAACCATAAGAATAGGTCACTAATGGGTATAAGTTAACTTCAAATAATTAAATTTAGTTGTGTGTCGCCTGCCTGCCTGCCCCTACTTTTTCTCCTCCCTTTCCACTCTCCCTCCCTCTATTTATTTACGGGGGGGGAAAGGGCCTGGAAAATTTTTAAGCAATTCATTTATACCTCAAAAATAAACAGAATATGAAGCTCCTTAAACCAACTTCCTAATCATTTTTAAATCTCATTTTGAAAAAGTAACTTACATTAGCCTTTACAAATTCTCCCATTTTGAAGTCAAAACAAATAAAGGCCAACTCATAATAAATTAAAATACAAAGTAAGAATTTCAGTATAATTTCAACCATGTATATGTTATAGATTTATACAGCCAATTTCTAGGAAAAAAGAAAAAAAAATTAAAAGTCTGATATGTTTGGGAGACAGGATTCTGGGTAAAACTTTTCAATTTTTTTTTAATTGCATGATATTTCTGAAATAATGGTATACTAACACTTTAAATTAATATAAAGTTAATTAATAAGGTAGATTAAACTAATTTGACGGGCATAATGTGGAAATTGCTTCACTCTTTCTCCTTCCTCACTATCATTGTTTCCCTGCAGTCACTGCTAATACAGATTTAGAAGAAAACGCCTCAAAAAATATTATTTTTCCCCCCAGAGATTAAAAAGGAATCAACCTGAAAGGCCTTAACCAAAAATCTAAGAAATACTTTCATCAATACTGGAAAGGTCCCAGGTTAGCACAAGTAAAATTATTAGATAGACCCTTATGTCATTTTTTCTTACTCTACCTACCCATTTAAGTGGCACTGCCCCCTACTTCCCCAAGAACCTACTATTCTTTCTTTCCCTCTCCTCTATCTGCTCTGCTTTTCAAAAAGGGCCTGAAACTCATTCATACTGAAGTAAAAATAACTGTAACAATGTGTGTTACCCCTCCCAGGAATATCTGCACTTTAGTAGTGCTAAAAATCTTAAAGGAGTTTCAAAGCTGAACTTTTTTTAGGGGTGTGTGTGCCATGAAAGACTGGGTCAAAAAGGACTTAACTTTTATTTCCATTTGAGTCTGTTTCTGTGGGTTACTTGACTATTTGTATGCATGATGATTAGAATCAGAGGCAGCAATAATGCAAAAGTTAGAGGGGTAGCATATCAGGAAATCTACTTATACAACTCTACGTGAATGGCACCCCACAATACAATATGAATGGTGCTCCTTGGAGCTGTCAACATTGCAACCCTGCTCTTTATAAGAACATGCTCTGGCCCTGGTTGATGTGGCTTAGTTGACTGAGCATTTTCCCATGCACCTAAAGGTCACTGGTTCAATTCCTGGTCAGGGCAACATACCCAGGTTTTGCGTTTGATTCCCAGTTGGGGTGCATGTGGAAAGCAACCAATTGATGTTTCTCTCTCACTTTGATGTTTCTCTCTCACAAATCAATAAACATTAAAAATGCTCATAAGAAAAAAATTCAAAGTCTAGAAGAGGGTAACTTTGAAAGGCTGAATCTCCAGATAACAGTTTGAAAATGATAATGTAACACATACTGGGTTATAGACAACGTATTTTTTATATGTCCCAGAACTAATAGAAGCAATTAGTTCAATTACTGTACATTCGTCTGTTATCCTTTATTTCAAGATAAAGAGTCCCAAGCACCATAAAACTGAAGAATTCTTGCCCAGACAGCATGGCTCAGTGGTTGAGAGTTGACCTATGAACCAGGAGGTTACAGTTCTATTCCTAGTAAGGGCACATGCCCAGATTGAGGGCTTGATCCCTGGTGTGAGGCATACAAGAGGCAGCCAGATCAATAGTTCTCTCTCATCATTGATGTTTCTCTCTCTCTCTCACTCTGCCTCCTTCTCTGAAGTCAATAAAATATATTTTGCAAAAAACATAAAAAACCCTGAAGAATTCTTAAATCCAAAAAGAAAAATAAATTGAAGCCTTTACTTTTCGCCTCAGATCATCAACTTAACCTTCAAAACACATGAAAGAAGAAAGGAAGGAACCAAGTCCATCCAGAGAGGTTGAGGGGATCTGCCAAGCAAATCTGACTTAAGAAAACAAGAACCTTAGAAGATATAAATTTATCAAGCCCAAAGTTTTAAAATTATATCTATAAAGGAAACAAAGAAATCTAAAGGAATTATATTGTTACTAGTGCCCTGGTGCATGGATACATGCAGAATGAAAGAAAATTAATTAGAAAGTGGCCAGCAAAGCAGGACTGGGCAAGATGGGCCATACATGCCCTGGATTCAACCTCCCAAGGTCCTTCCCCACCAGCCCCTTCTCGGCCAGCCGCACCTGAGGCGGCACTGTGGCTTGAAGATCATCTGTGGAGTGGGCAAGGTCCCTCCAAATGGTGGGGTCCTTCGGCCTGGCCTGTGGGGATCAGGCCAAAACTGGCTCTCCGACCTCCCCCAAAGACTCCCAGATTGATAGAGGGCAGTACCCTCAGGGGATACACCTCAGAATCGGGCCCCCTCCTCTATGGTTCTGGGGTGCATCACCCGAGAACCGCTGCTGCCAAATCACCGCAGCACAGCATCTCCTGCATTGAGCGTCTGTCCCCTGGTGGTCAGTGAGCATCATAGCTACTGGTTGGACCGTCGCTTAGCTTTTATACATAGAGATGGCTTTAGGTTTTAAGTCACTTTTTAATCTTTAACATTCTCAAATCAGGGCAACAAATCTCAGGTCAACACGAGCAAAAGTTAATGCAAGAATACTGAAACTTTAACTCACTAACTAATTTTGTGAAATGGAATAATAAATTATTAACTTTGGGGCATTGAATTTGCCTTTTTTAAAAATATATCTATAGGTCATTTAGGCACATGAAACATTTAGACACTCAAAAGACCTAAGATTTTAATTTCTTCACAGGCAACTTAATTTGACTTTTCTTTCTCTACTATTTTTCACTCAGCCACTATTCCCTGATTCAGGTCCCTGTCCTCAAAGTTTAAAGGAGTGGAAATAGGAGCTGAAAATACAGAGAACTGAGAAAGTGAAAGGATCCACAAGGGCATTTTGAAGAACACAATCTTAAAATGCAAAGAGTTCCTAACCACTTCTTTAGTCAAAGTTTAAACAAACCAATTTAGCTGCCTTTTTTCCCTTCCATTACCAGTTAATTTCTGTATATGAATATTAAGCATACATACTTGTTTAACAAATAATATACACAGAAATATATAGTATGGTTTACAGACTACATTGGCATAGATACAGAAAAAATTAGCCAGGTCACTGTGGCTCAGTGGTTGTGTTGAACTAGGAGGTCACAGTTCGACTGCCGATCAAAACACATTCCTGGGTTTCAGGCTAGATCCCCAGTAGGAGCAGGAGACAACCTATCAATGATTCTCTCTCATAATTGATGTTTCTATCCCTCTCTCCCTCTCCTTTGCTCTCTCTAAAATCAATAAAAACATATTTTAAAAATTAATATCATTAAAAGTTTTTAAATTTATTTATTGAATTAATAGCATTCAGGCATTAATTCTGACAGAAAAAGAAGACTCAGATTGCCTATAAAAATTTATTAACAAATCTTAGCACTGAGATTTGGATCGATAAATCTGTAGAGTCTGGTTACACATATTCATTTTCTATCTTTTTATAGATTCAAAAGAACAATACAAGAAGTGGAATCCTAAGAATGGCCTCCCTGAGCTCCAGCCTATGGAATGAAACCACTACATCTGTTTATCAGTACCTTGGTTTTCAAGTTCAAAAAATTTACCCTTTCCATGATAACTGGAACACTGCCTGCTTTGTCATTCTGCTTTTATTTATCTTTACAGTGGTATCTTTAGTGGTGCTGGCTTTCCTTTATGAAGTGCTTGACTGTTGCTGCTGTGTAAAAAACAAAACGGTGAAAGACTTGAAAAGTGAACCTAACCCTCTCAGAAGCATGATGGATAATATCAGAAAACGTGAAACTGAAGTGGTCTAGCATGCTACATAAGATGAGCAAAACCTCTGAAAACAGCTTTCAACTTTGGAGAAAAAAAATTTTCTGAGACCAACTGTTATTATAAAACTGACTGACTTAGAATAATTAAGAGATTTCTACTAGAAGGAAAAGACAAGTTAAATATGTATTGTGTGTGTGTGTATCCCTTTCATTAAACATACAGTAAAACTTCATAAATGTGAATAACTTACCAATCACTTTTAAATGACACTTTAAAAACTAGATAAAGGATTCCTAGAATTCAATATTAAGCAGCAAAAGGGAAACTGGAAAATATAAGAAAGACTAATGATGCCAAAGCAACTTATACCTAAACAAATTATGTGGACTAAAAAATAGAGTACTATGCCTTGGCCAGTGTGGCTCAGTTGGTTGGAGTGTCTTCCTGTGCACCTAAGGGTCACACGGGTTGGACTCCTGGTCAGGGCACATACCCAGGTCGTCAGTTCGATCCAAGATCAGGGTGCATACAAGAGGCAACTGATCAATGTTTCTCTCTCTCTGTCCCCTCTCTCCTTCCCTCCCTCCCCTCAAAAAATGAATTGAAAAAATAGAGGGGAGCAACAGGGAAAAAGGGGACCATCCTATGTAATCCTATATAATAAAAACATAATATACAAATTGACCTAACGGTCGAACAGCAAAACACCCACCTGGACAACCATCCAGGAGCCGGCTATGACACCCACTGGTGCCAGGCCAGCCAAGGCGTGCAATGAGATTGGTCGGGGACCCAGCCATTGTCCCATGATCACCACACAGAGGGAGGCCCAGGCCACCAGCCAGCAGGCTGAAACGGGTCGGCAGGGCCTCCCTTTTCCAGCGAAACCCGGGTCCCAGGTGGGGTGCCAGTGGCAGGAGAGAAGCCAGTGCTGGCAGCTGGAGAAAGGAAAGCCTACTCTTGCACATATATCCTACATTGGGCCTCTAGTCTGTAATAATCTCAACAATAAAGATTTTTTTTTAAAGAGTATTACATCTACATGTATTTTGGTAACAAAAATACTTCCACTTAAAGTCCCTACTTATTAAAAAGCAGTATTTTCTAGTTTACTGAAGACAACTTACACATTTTGAAAGCGGGATTACTGTAACAAAAATCTCAAAATACTCAGAAAGGTCACAAGTATACTTGCATAAAAATCTTATTAAATGGACTAACTGCTGCCCAACCAGTGTCGCTCAGTGGTTGAGCAACAACCCAGGGACCAAGAGGTTGCTGGTTCAATTACCGGTCACGGCACATGCCCGGGTTGCAAGTCAATCCCCAGTAGGGGGTGTGCAGGAGGCAGCCAATCAATGAGGTTCCTTCTTACAGATGTTTCTATCTTTCTATCCTTCTTCCTTCCTCTTTCTAAAAATAAATAAAAACTCTTTTCTTTTTTTAACATGCACTAACTGTTGAAATACAAGGTCTAAGAAGGGTCAGGTTATCTTCAAGCTATCTTAAAGACTTACTAGTACACTTCCTAAATTGCATTTCTTGAGCTTGTGCTTTCAGTTTGCTTCTCATATTCATACTCTCAAGGACTAAGATACCCAATGTAGAAAAGACTGCAAAATAAAAGTCAAGATAGGATCACTCAAAACCTGTTAAGAAGTAACGGCAGTTTTATTTCTTGGCATTCCAATGACTATACAGATATTATATTTTACTAGAGGCCCGGTGCACAGTCCCTCAGCCTGGCCTGCACCCTCTTCAAATCTGGGACCCCACGGGGGATATCGGACTGCCAGTTTCAGCCCAATCCCTACAGGCCAGGCCAAGGGAGCCCACTGGTGCACGATCGGGGCCGGAGAGGGATGATGGGAGGGCTCCAGGACGTGTCCAGCCCATCTTGCCCAGTTCCCATAGGCCAGACCCCAACATCAAGCTAACCTACCAGTAGGAAGGTCTTCCCCTGGTAGTCAGTGTGCATCATAGCAACTGGTCAAACGAACGGTTGAACACTTAGCATATTAGGCTTTTATTATATAGGATAACCCTAATACTATTTTGTTACTGCCCATGCCTTTAGGGCAGAAATGCTACTCCTGAAAATTTATTGAGAAATTAGTTCAAAAGAAAAAAAAGCTTAAGATACAAACATGTTTATGATAGCATTACTAAAAATAACAAAAAGTTGGAAATAACAGCTTAAATGTGGTACATTAACTTAACAGATTATTAAGAAGTTACTGAAAATTATGACAAAGTAGAAAATATTCGCTTTATAAAGTGAAAACTAAATATGTCATTTTCAATTTAGAGAAGCCTCACTGCTGATCTGAAATAGCTTTCCACAAAGTATTTTTTATATATTTTCTAACATTAGTAACATATCCAGTTTTCAAAGGATTTGTGAAATCTAGGTATTCAAAATACTTTGGTAGTCAGGAACCATTCTGAGCGTTGTTAAAACCACATTTCCATAAATAGTAAATTTTGGGTCCTTGCCACATATGGAAAGAATATAGGTTCTTTAACTAGATTATTTGATAATGTACACTATCAACTTTTCCCTACCTTACCCTGTAAGTTATTATTCATTCAACAAATAAGGACTGAATGCTTCTATATCTGAGGGACTAGGTTACAATAGCAAACAAGTAATCAATTCATCCAACCAGTGTGGTTCAGTGGTTGAAAGTCAACGTATGAACCAAGAGGTCATGGTTCAATTCTGGGTCAGGGCATATGCCTGGGTTACAGATTTGATCCCCAGTAAGGGGCATGCAGGACAGCCTATCAATGATTCTCATGACTGATATTATTACCACTCTCTCCCTCTCCATTCCTCTCTGAAATCAATAAAAGATATATTTTTTTTAAAAACAATTATAAAACTCTTAGAAGAAAACAGTAAATTTTCATGACCTTGGGTTAGGCAAAGATTTCCTACATATGACACCAAGAGCACAAGTGATAAGAAATTGGATGGAGAAATTACACCTGGAATATATAAAGAACTATTACAAATCCATAGTAAGAAAACAACCCAATATTTTTCTAGCGGGCAAAAAATATGAACAGACATTTCACCAAAGAAGACACATGAATGGTCAAATAAGCACATGAGATGACATCCAACATCATTAATCATTAGAGAACTGCATATTAAAACCAAAATAACATTTTACATCCACTAGAATGACTATGATCAGAAAGACAGGAATAACAAGTCTTGGCAAGAATAAGAAAAGAATGGAACCTTCATACATTAATAGTGAGAATGTAAAATAATACTATCATTTTGGTAGTTTCTTAAAGTTAAAGTTACCAGATGACCCAGAAATTCTACTCTTAGGTCTCTTTACAAGGAAAAAATAAGATGATGTCCACACAAAGGCATCCATAAATGTTCATAGCAGCACTATTCATAGTAATAAAAAAGTGGAAGGAATATAAATGTCTATTAACTGGCCCTTGCTGGTTTGCCTCAGTGGATAGAGTGTTGGCTTGTAGACTAAAAGGTCCCAGATTTGATTTGGGTCAAAGGCACTCGCCTAGGTTGTGAGCTCGATCCCCAGTAGGGGGCATGCAGGAGGCAGCCGATGAATGATTCTCTCCCATTGATGTTTCTATCTCTCTCCCTCTCCCCTCCTCTCTGAAACCTTAATAAAAATGGGTTTTTTTAGAAAAGTTTTTTAAAAATGTCTATTAACTGGTGCATGGTATATCCTGATAATGAAATACTCTTCAGCAATAAAATGGAATGAAGTCCTAATACATGCTATAACATGGGTAGAATTCTGGACAAAATACAGCAAACTGAATTCCACAACAAATAAAAAGGATTATATACTACAACCAAGGATTTTTTCCAAGAATTCAAGGTTGGTTTAACATATGAAAATCAATTAATGTAATATACTGTTGTTACGAAAAGAAACCCCACACTAAGGACCGCATATTATCCAATTTCACATATATGAAATATTCAGAAAAGGCAAATACATAGAGACAGAAAGTAGATTATTGGTTATCTGGGCCTGGGGTGGAAATAAGGAACAACTGCAAATGGGCACAAGGAATCTTTTGGGGGTGATGGAAATGTCCTAAAATTGGATTTTGCTGCCTGGCTGGCATGGCACAGTGGTTGAATCAAGAGGTTGAACCTATGAATCAGGAGGTCATAGTTCGATTCCTGGTCCAGACACATGACCAGGTTGCAGGCTTGATCCCGGTGTGGGGCGTGCAGGAGGCAGCTGATCAATGATTCTCTCTCATCATTGATGTTTCTATCTCCCTCTCCTTCTCCCTTTCTCTCTGAAATCAATAAAAATATATTTTTTAAAATAAAATAATAACCTAAATTCTAACTGTAACACAGGACTTTTAACATCTTTAGAGCAAAAATTCTCTCATTACATCCTTTCTACTTAAAGTGCCTAACAATCAATATGAACGTTGTACTGAAAAATGAACCTGCCGTTACTAAACAGTTTTCTGAAAAACAAGAACTCAACAGCCTAGTCAATTTTACTAACCTGAATTTTGTTTAGAGCCTGATGACCCTCCATGTTCTAGTTTTGCTTTCTTCTTCTTCGATGATGAGGTTGATGACTCAGAAGGTACTGAACGTTTTTCTACTACAGGAGTGGAAAGAGCTCGTTTTTTGAACAGCTCCCTTTCTCTCAACAGGCTTGGATCCATACTGCTGCAAAGACAAAAATAAGTGCCTTTAATACAGATTCCAGTCACTCAAACCTATTTGCTAAATTTGTAAGTCTCAACAAGTTACTTCCCAAACAAAATAATCTTGTTACAAGTTGTCTAGCATTTGTACTCACTCAATCACTCAAAAAATCTTTAATGAGTATTTATTATTGTGCCCAGCACTGTGCCAGGCATTAGTAAAGAGAAATAGAATTGTTCTCTAAAACTCTAGAACTGCACTCTCCCATTTGGCAGACACTAGCCACATGTGCCTATTGAGCACTGAGTGGGGCTAGAGTTGAGATGTACATCAGAGGGGAAAGACTTAGTACAGAGAACAGAACTTATAATATTGCTAATGACATATTTTCGACTGATTCTACATTGATGTGATATTTTAGATATACTGGATTAAGTAAAATATTAAAATTAATTTGTCCTAATTTTTTTAGAAACCATGGCTACTAGAAAAATTTAAATTACATCTCTGACTCACACTTGAAGCTTACATTGCAATTCCATTGGACAACACTGCTCTAGAAACAATATCAAGAATGCTGTCCAGGAGAAACCAAGATGGCGGCATAGGTGAACACAGGAATTGCTGCCGCACACAACCATTTCAAAACCACAACGAAAAGAAAAAACGGACACCACCCAGACCCACAGGAAGGCTGGCTGAGTGGAAATTCTACAACTAGAAAGAGACTGAGACTCAGAGGAGATGCGGAAGTAAAGTGCAAAGGTAAGGAGGCACGCACGAAGGCGCTCGTGGAAAGGGCTGGCAGCATTTCGTACCGGAGGGAAGCACAAGCTCCTGATGGCTCTGAACTCCAGTTCCAGGCGAGTTTCTGGGGACTCAGAATCGTACGGGGAGGAGCTGGACTGTCTGGCACCGGGAAGAACTCCAGAGCAGCTTGAGACCCGGAGCCTCTTAGGGCAGGGCTGAGAATTGGCCATAGCTGGTTGCTCCCCCCACTTGACTCCCCAAGACCCCGCCTCACCCAAACTGTGCACAGATGCTTTTGCATATAAAAGGCTGGGAAATCTCAGGCAGAAGCTAAAATAGCACCTCCTTGGAGATACAAGAGCCAGTGTACCCAGTGGTCAGAGCAGGACCACCCAGACTACAACTCCTCAGACTCATAAGGGACACACTCAGGGGGCACCAAAGCCGCACTGAAGCAAGTCTTGCCCCATAAGGGTGTCTCCAGCACAGAAATTCTCCCATCATAGACACAGCTGATTCTCACAGCCAAGTGGCCTAGAGGTCAATTCCTCTCAGTGAATGTGGAGACTGAGCCACTAGGCCCTATAGGACACCTAGCACAGAGAGCCACTCTGTCAACGCAGGAAAGCAGCCAAAATGCAGAGACTAAGAAACAGGTCACAAATGACAGAAATGGAGGAAAGCAAACAACTGGATATAGAGTTTAAAGCCACGGTTATAAGGCTTTTCAAGAATATTCTAGAAACTGCTGATAAATTTAGTGAGACACTCAAGGATATGAAAAAGGACCAGCTAGAAATTAAGCATACACTGACTGAAATAAAGAATAATATACAGAGATCCAGCAGCAGACGAGAGGATCGCAAGAATCAAGTCAAAGATATGAAATACCAAGAAGCAAAAAACACCCAGCTGGAAAAGAAAAAAGAATCCAAAAATATGAAGATAGTATAAGGAGCCTCTGGGACAACTTCAAGCATACCAACATCAGAATTATAGGGGTACCAGAAGAAAGAGAGCGCAAGATATTGAAAACCTATTTGAAGAAATAATGACAGAAAACTTCCCCTACCTGGTGAAAGAAATAGACTTCCAAGTCCAGGAAGCGCAGAGGATTCCAATCAAAAGGAACCCAAGGAGGACCACACCAAGACATATCATAGTTAAAATGTCAAGGGCAAAAGACAAAGAGAGAATCTTAAAAGCAGCAAGAGAAAAGCAGTCAGTTACCTACAAGATAGTACCCATACGACTGTCAGATGATTTCTCAACAGAAACCTTGCAGGCCAGAAGGGAGTGGCAAGAAATATTCAAAGAGATGAATAGCAAGAACCTACAACCAAGATTACTTTACCCAGCAAAGCTATCATTCAGAATTGAAGGTCAGACATATGGCTTCACAGACAAGAAAAAGCTAAAAGAGTTCATCACCACCCAACCAGTATTATATGAAATGCTAAAAGGTATCCTTTAAGAAGAAGAAAAAGTAAAGATAAAAATGATGAACAACGAATACATACCTATCAACAAGTGAACCTAAAAATCAAATGAATAAAAAAAATCCAATGAACAGAATAACCTGGTGAATAGAACAGAATCAGGGGCATAGAAAGGGAGTAGAATGACAGTTCACAGGGGGAAAGGGGTGTTGGGGGGGG